>JACEIK010000471.1:0-82558 GCA_018107945.1 Datura stramonium | reverse complement strand
ATTACTTGTACGACCCGTACACTTGCGGGCTCATCAGCATGCATGAGAATGAATAGGCTATAAGAGCTTAACCTATCTTAATACATTCAGAAAATAACTTAAAACGACATATTTTAGGAACTTAGAGCATAGGAATGAGAAAAATTCCCTTAATGGAAAACCCTAAAAAATCTGCACTAGCAAACTAATGGACGGACTAACGGGTAGTTGGAGGATACCACAACTCGTGGTATCCATCTGTCGCCTGCACTGCCAAAATCCCTTATCTCAGATTTGACCCCATGACTTGACAGGATGAGTCGTCCTATCAAACAACGGGTCATTTCGTTCGTTGCTTCCTCCTTCGGGTCCTGCACTACTCCTTTCAACGAGCCTCACCACGACTCATTACATCCTCCAATGAGTCGTGGTTGCCTTCTGTTAAGTCTACTGGAAAATATAGTTATCCCCATATAACGACTGGTGACCACAACCCATTACTTCTCACAACGGGTCGTGGGATGACCCGTTACCTTCCCTTAAATGAGGTCCAGTACCCACCACGGCTCCAAACAACAACTCCTTATAACCAATAACGAGTCATTACTTCGCTCATTGTTTCAACTGTCACCAGGCCTAGTCCTTCCCATGAGTCATTGGTTGGACCAACGATCCGTTGGGTCGTTCGTCTTGTGGGATTTTTCCTAATTTTTAGCCGACTTCCATTTTAAATCCAAGGTCTAATCTTAGGCACTTTTGGGGTATTACACTTGTAAAATATTTATATACTTGATATTCGTAAATTCATGATGAGTACTTGAGAGAAATCATATCATAAATCACAAATAATAATTTAGGGTTTAAGAAGATTAAGATCATAATGGAATCGTAACTTGACTTTTCATGAAGCATACATAATTGGGCATAATTTAATTTAAAATTTAAAACTATAAATTAATAATCAAAATAGTTATAAAATTTGCCCATAGATCATAAAACATGATTTGATGCATGAAGGTAATTGACCCATAGATAGATCATAGAGAATTTAACAAGAATTGAAATAAACCCCATAGGATCACGAAACTTGAATCTAGAATTGAAATCCATGGAATTGAGAAGAATTTAGAGCATGAGAGTGAAAGGAACTCTCATTCATAGCCTCACATACCTAAGTTGATGATCCTTTGACTTTCTTTAAAGAGTCCGATAATATTTTAAGAGGTTGAAAAAGAACCCTAGCTCCTTTCTTGAGAGAAATCCATCTATCGATCTTTTGGAGAGGGTGAGGATTTATGCTAGGTCAATCCCTTTAATCTGACCTTAAGGAAGCCCAAACTGACGTTATTTAGGAGTTAGAAGCATAGGAGTTTACCAAAATACCCTAATACTATCAAAATAAAACTACAACTAGCAATTACTACGACCAATAGTACGGGTCGTAGGTTGATTGTACGACTCGTACTGAGAGTCATATAACACCTATTGCAACTTCACTAAATTGCTCATAACTTTTTACTCCGAACTCCGATTTGCACCAAGGTTAAATGAGTTGGAATGAAGAATCAAAGGGCTTCAATTTGACATGATTAATCACCAAAAAACATGTCTTATAATGGGAGTTATTGTCGTTTGAAGTTGACCCTTGTAAGAACTTACACGAACACTCAATCGGTAAGGAGGCTCTCGACTCAACTTTGCACTAGAGGTTCCTTCTGACCTTAATTTGCATCTAATGCACGTTTTATACTTAGTAATTGATCTTAACACCTTGTTTCCACAAATTCATTGGGCTCGGGTCTATCCATATGCCTAGAATGATTCTAAACTTAGCTCGAAAGTCCGAGGCATTATAATATCAACTCACGACTAAACCGATGATTCGCACCATAATATTACGACTCGTACCATGAGTCGTACCACCAACCTATGACTCATGGTTTCCTCTAGTGACTAATGAGTCCACTTTCCCCAACTCTCTGTATATTTCCACGACTCGTACCATGACCTGTAACTGCATCCTACAAGTCGTACTATTACCCGTACAATCATTCACCTGATAACTCCAAAGACTTGCTATGACTTTTGGCCACGGGTCGTACCCACATACTACGGCTCGTAGTGGGGACTCATGGTTGGGAAACAACTTATCTGATCTGGACCATGGGTCTTTCTACGACCTGTACTACCAACCTACGACTCGTAGGTTGAGTCGTACTGAAGTAACTTTTTTCCCAATTTTCCTGTTGCTCACACTTCAAATATCAGGTCTAGTCTTAGAAACTTTCGGGGTATTACAATATCTACCCCTTGGGAACATTCGTCCTTGAATAAGGGTTAAGCATACCGAAGAACTAGGGAAAGAACAGCAATCCTAAATACTGAACATCTAAAGCTGAAAATTGACAGAGTGACAGACTCCGGACTAATACACATGATTAAACTTAATTTATGAAACATACACTCATGCTAAGACATGAATGGAACTGTTATACACGAACTTTACATAAAACTAAGTAGATTTCTAAGGATGAAATTTATACCTCCAGCTGGAACTGAGCTGGTAGGAAAAGATACGGGTATTCAGCCATCATATCTTTTTCGGCTTCCCATGTAGCTCTTTTAACAAGCTGAATTCATCCACAAAACTTTCACCGAGGCTACTTCCTTGTTTCGCAACTTATGAACCTATGATCAAGGATCTCAATTGGTACCTCCTCATAGGTAAGGCTAGCCTTCACCCCAATGTCCTCTAATGGAACCACTAAAGATAGATCTCTGATGCATTTCTTCAACAAGGACACATGAAATACCGGATGCACTAAAGCGAACTCCGCTGGTAGCTCCAACTCATAGGTCACCTTGCCAATACGTCTTACAACCCTATATGGCCCAACATACTGGGTACAAAGCTTCCCCTTCTTTCCAAACCTCAAAGAATTAAGAAATCTTTACTTGCCTCAAAACGAAGCTCAAGCCTTAAACTACGAATTTATCCTTCTGTAACCCTTATGAATGATCAAAATCTGATCAAATAAGTATTCTATATAAGAAAAAAAAATCATGGATACCCATATTGATATACTTCTATCCCAGGCCCATAAAGTCAACCCCGAACTCACAAGGGCAAAACTGAAATTTTATTTGAAAATCATGTTACCCATAACGTGAAGAACTCAAATATGAAATTCCATCTAAAATGGATATCAAATTGACTTTGCATTCATCAAAATACAGTTTCTTAACTTTAGACTAAAACCCTCAATTTTCTCCAATAAATTCATGGATAAAAATGAAAACCAACTAAAGAAATCATAGAGAAATACCAAAATAAGGATTAGATACTTACCCCCTCGTTAAATAGAAAAGAATTCCGCAAAATCACAAAATTTCTAGCTCTAGAATTTCAAATATTCCCAAAATACCAAATAAACAATGTCTGTACAAAAATACACTGTTCAGATATTTATATAGGGCTGCACTAGCAACTTTAATTTTCACTAAGATGGCCATAACATCATCATACGAACTCAAAATACGATGATTCTTTTTCCTATAATTCTAAAATAATGATAAGGACCTACTTGTTCAATCAAAACTCCATTTGGCGCTCGTTTGCCCCGTCAGAAATCATTTTTTCTCGTTTAAAAATTATTTCAGCTTTTGAAAAAAAAACTGATCTTGACTTATTGAAATTGCACCAAACTTTTCAGATAACTCCTATAATTCATGCTAAATATTTTGATAGTCTCTAAATAATTTTTTGATCTCCAATACTAAAAATGAACCTATGAGTTTTCATATTTTATGCTTAAAATCATGCTAAACACACAAAAACGTTCAAATCCACCCGAAACTCATCCAAAATCCTTCGAACACAAACCAAATATGCAATTCAATTGTAAAAAACATTCCGGACCTGTTGGAATCATCAAATCACCTATATAAGGTCGTTTTGATTGAAAGTAGACGATTGTCAAACTTAGCTTCCTTAAAGCTCATAAATTCAACCAAAGGTTCAAATAACTCCTGAACACCTCGGGATTCATGCAAACTACGTAACTAAGTCATAAATAACCATCTAGAACTAACAAAGCTTTAAAATCCAAATTCAAGCTCGTTAACTTGAAATGTTGACTTTGGTCAAACCTCTCAAACTTTCAAACCATCCAAAAATAAAAAATCTCATCCAATCTTTGTTGGATCATCTCAAAAATTGATGTCGCCTAAATTACACCTCATAAATAAGATATAAAGTGATCAATTTCAAATATAGAACCCAACCAAGGTTGGGGTCGAATCCCACAAGGAATATGACGAGAAGTTGAGTTAATGCGTTTAGCTTACTTATTTCCTAGGGGGAAAAGATTCAAAACACAAAATAATAAAAAAGAGTAAATACTAGTAAATGTTTAAATCAATTCCGGTTGTATTCAATTAATAAAGTGACTAGGATTGTGATCCCCATGACTTCATAACCCACAAGGCTTTTACACTAGTGATCTATTCTGGTGTTTAGCATCCAATATTGATAAGTTAAATTCACCTAAATGGTTGGTCCCCTNAGATGATTATCACCACGCAACTTGGTTCGTATACGGGTGTATGCTTAATTAACCCTTACCCTTAATATCGGATTAGCTATTCCGGAATAAGGTCAAGCTATTAGATGAGGGTTGATAGCCTCAAATATTTATTGTTAATCCCTTTTCCCATTCATCACCCCCTTGATCCTGTAAGTAAGAATAAGGCGAGTTCCAATGTTTGCAACCATTATAATTATAACAAAGGGAAAAAAATACATGCATAAACCCCGTTCAAGAATCACTAAGTATTCTTTCCTATGTGTGTTAATTCATCATGGTTCCCACAATCCTAGTTATAGGTTTTATCTACTCATATTTGAATGATCAACATCACAAAATAAAGAAGAAATCATAATTGTAACTTACAAAAATTCATAGAAGAAGACCACGTGAATTGAATAAAACACCAAAAACGATGAATAAAACCTCAATGTTGTTTGATTCCAAAAATAACCAACAAAATTACAAACTTAGTTTCTTGAGCCAAGAATGATCATTAATAATACTAAAATTTACGTGAAAAGTGGTAAAATAAATGGTACTCAAAAAATAAACCTAAATAATGTTTTATAGTTTCAAATAAAACTTTTCCTAACTAAAAACGGACTCCAGGTCGGTAGTGGTAACGGGCCAAGTAACAACTTGTTGGGTCTCCCAACGAGTCGTGGGAAGTGAATTTGAGTCGTCCTCAGTAATTTTTCCAGTGCTAGTGACGGGTCACCTAACGAATCGTTAGGCCTAGGCACGAGTTGTTAAGTCCCTCATGGTCGTGGATCACCAAATCTTCCAGCGCACTTGACGGATGCTCATAGTGTCTGATGACGAGTCGTCACTTCACCTGACGGCTCGTTATGTCTCTCGTTGTCTTCCTTGGGCATTCTTTAGAATTTTGCCTCCCAATCTCCATAACTGTCATAACGACTCGTTACCAGATGTAACGAGTCATTCCTTAAACTCGTTAGGTGCACTGGTTCTTATTCATAAAATACATGATCATCTCCACAACTCCAGGAACGAGTCATCCACTTGGATGACGACTCGTGCCATGACTAGCAGTCTGCACTTTGCTCTATGTTTGCCTTACTTTGCCCATTTCATGTTCCATACCTGTTTTCCTGCAACACTTAACACAAACACATCATATCTACATAAATATTACCCCGAATTTGCATATTTTCTTGGTCTTAAGCATCGAAAGTTTTGTAAAGTCATGGCACATCAATACCCTCAACTTTGAACTTTTGCATGTCCTCAGTCAAAAATAAATAAAACAAAACTAACATGACTCTTCAATCAAAAGAACTTTAGGAAACTTACAATAATCACAACTCTTCATCAAATCAAATTTTCTAACCCCTCAGTTATCATACAAAATCAAATCATAATGCATATGTAAAATTTTCAATCATGACACAGAGGAATCAAAACATGGAAATAAACTGTCACTTGCAACCATGCACATAATTCTATAACACTGACCTAAACAGTTTGTAGATGATTTTGTTGACCAAATTCTCTCACCACAAAGAAGCCCCACTCTCACACATGTGTATATAATCATATCAATATATTCCTCTTAGGACGAGATAAAAGTACACTCGCTGTCAAAAAAATTCTAACTGTGCGCATGCAATACCATAAGCTTGCCTTTACTTTCAATATCTTAATTTTCTGAAGGGTTAACCAGGATCACTATATGACTTTTTAATATTGTAATGTAGGCTCGGGTTTGGGTATGGTACATATGGGACTAGTAGCTTAACTCTCCTTGGCACTACACACACTTTGGCTCCACTCTTAACCTTCTTTTCATATTTTCTCCCTTTTTCCGTTGCATTCTTCTTTGTTTACTCTCTTTTGCAACTAAAAGTGTGGTGTTCCTTCTTTCAGGTATTCATTACTTTCATTTTTTTTCTTTTGCTCTTTTTCTCTTTAACAAATTGTTTTTATTTTCTTTTCTCTCATTATGCACACCGCACCCGCTCTTTCATTTTCATTCCACCCTACTCTTCTTAATCACCCCTATGATAGCCACCCTCAAGTTAGGCAATTTTCCTGAGTTGAGGTTCACAGTCTCCAAGGAGGGACCAGGGCCAAAACAGGTTCATTTTCATCAAAGTAGGAAGGTAAATTAGTGTTAACAAAACGAAAGGCCAATTTAAGCTCAAAATTTGGATCAAGGGATATTTATTTCCATTTGGTAGGTCTTTTAAGGCTAAAGTGGACTTATTCATCAAAAATGGCCTATGATTCCTTCCCTAGTTTCCCATCCTCTACCTCGGTACGACCGACCAAGCAAGTTCTAGATTGACACACACAATAGAATGTAGTTATTAAACCTTACCCACACAGTGCACATGCCAACATCATCACTTCTGCTAACTGCTAGTTCAAGTACAGTCATACAATGGCAAACATCTTCATAGTATTAATGCCATGCAAAGATTCACAGAGGTCATTCTTGTCAATTTTAACACACACACACATAAAAATTTTAGAATGGGTATCACATTATCGATTTAAACAATTTCAAAATCCATGATATTGACTGCCTTAAGTTCACCTAATTTTTTTTAGGCTGACACAACAAATACAAGAAAATAAAACCCTAAACATGTTGTTCTACTAGATAAGGAACACCCTAGGAAAAAGATATCTGGCAAGAAAAATCCTTAGGTTATGTTCAGCAAAAACACACAAGTATCTCTCCCCACCCATATCAAGAAAAGAAAGCATCGTCCTCGACGCATTTATAAAAATAAAACATGGAAATAGGGAACATACCTATGTGACCTAGCCATCTGTGGCCTGGTCAGTGGAGGGTGCAGATACTCCTCCATCTCTCTCCACTCTCACTTCTGCTCATGGAGCAGAGAATCATCTGCATCAAAACTTGCCTCCTTACGAGGCCACTTACCCTTATCCTACACCACTGGCTCCTCAGTAATAAAATCAACTATTGGCGGTAGCTCTTCCTCGTTCTCATCATCAATCACTGGAAGCACAGGTTGAGGGATCGCAACTACCTGTCATGTGGATAACTCCCGCACCTCAGCTTGGAGTGTTGCTACCTCTGCATACCGTCTAGACAGCTCGGGCGCCTGTAACTGTGCAAGGCGCTCATCCATATGCCTCTCAAAGGCATCAAACCAGCCATGCACTGAACAAGAGAGCGCCTCCAACTACTTTGTAACCCACGACTTTACTTGCTCCATTAATACCTTAACTTGAAGAGCCATGTGTGCCTGCTGTTTTTTTGGCTTTTTCCAGATGCCTAGCCATGTCATTCAGAAATTCGTGAGAAATTGTAACTACACCGGTTGGAGAAGCACGTGAGGGTGAAACAGGTGGTCGAGGTGTTGCTGCTGTGGATGAGGACTCTGGAACCTCAGCAGGTGTGAGAATGTCGACTGCATTTGTAGCCTTAGGTTGGCTACCAATCTCTCTAGCCTATGTGGGCTCTGCATCAATCTTAGTAAATAATTTAGCCGCAGTCTGTATACCGCTGCTCAATGCCTCTGCCAATAAAGTCGCTGTAGCGGATGCGGCAGACTGACTCCTCGCTCTCGATACCGGATTTCTCTCATCTCTTATCAACCTGATATCGGTGATCTTATTGACCAACACTGGTTGATCAACCAACGAAAATTTTGGCACCTTTGACTTCCGATAGAGTTGGGCAATGAGGCATGAAAAGGGAATGGTAGTGCTATCTACTATCGCCCGCTCTCGAATCTCTTCAGAAATATATCGCAGGAAATTTATGGTCTGCCCATCTGTGATGCTAGCTGCCAATACAACTTTGTTAGGTGAAAGCACATTATCATTGCTGGTCGGTACCAGCCTGTGGTGAACCAATGACCACCAAAATTTAGCTTGGAAGTTTAGTGTAGCCTTTTTTATCTATGACTCGGTGCCATGCAACCACTCAACTAGCAGACCCCGTGTGGCAATGACACGTGACAGCCAAGTGTATTGCCTGATTCATTCTTCACTGTTCAGCTTCTTGGTTTTGACTTTCTTGAGCTCGTATAGTATGTGATCAAACTCGGTTTTGTTCATCGGGGCATGATAGTCTGGACCGTAGAGCAGCCTAGATATTGTCCTCTCAGAGATGTCTACAGGTGTCTCCCGAACTAACACCTGTGTCAATGCGGGCCTCTTCTTCCAGTCTTGGCCTTCCAACGCCAGATGTTGTAGCGTGGCTGCGTAGGAAGCATAAGACTCTCTAACTAGGCAAGGGTTGTAGCTCCCCGATGGCTCAGTTAACCACTCGAACCTGTGACTATAAAATAATTCCTACAGCTCGGGGGGTTCTTGAGCCCTGTGGTGACCAGTTTGGGCTCCTCATAAATGCTTCTCTTTGGATCGCCTTTTTCATTCAAAGCAATGTCCCTGTTGTAAATGGCCCCCATACTGCAAACACACCAGCACCTCACCTGCCGTGGTTGATTAGTAGAAGTATTTGAAGTCTCTATCAACTCATTATTTATGCTCCCCTGTTGGGCACATGACTCATCATCCCCCTCTGCATTTGCAACAACTGTGGTTCCCTCGGGAGCAATCGGGATTGTGGCCCCAACATTCTCTTCTTCTCAGCTCGGTGGGTCTCTTACAAGTGGAATAGGAGAATCAACCGACGCTGTCGTATTTGCAGGGAATTTTGTCCTAGCACTATTGGATCTCCTCTCGAGATACTCTTCTGAAACTTCGTATTCCTCCACCGAGCCACTCGACTCTTTGGAGGATGAGGGCTTGTCCCTAAGTCTGCGATATAAGGGCTGACTCCTCTCCAACACCTGTTTCTTGGTCGGACCCTTCTTTGGTGTACCTTTCGATGCTAATGTACTTGTGGGATTAAGACTAATGTGTAAGATAAGATGAAACAAAAATAAAATTTTAAGTGTGTCCCTACAGACAGGACGAGGGACTCAACGAGTCGTTTCCACTAGCCACGACTCATGAGGTCACTCATTGTCTGCAGGTCAGTGTTTTTCTTTTGTTGAACTAGTGGACTTAATGACTGGTTGCAACGAGTCTTTACTTGTGGAAACGACTCGTTAGACTAGTTGTGAGGTACACCGGTCTACATCTCCCATTTCCTACTCAGGACGAGCTACACAACAAGTCGTGGGATGATACCACGACTCGTTATGTGTCTTGTACTCAAGATTTTAATTTACTAGGTTTACAGTAGTGGTGACGGGTCATGTAGCGAATCGTTGGGCTTGCCCACCAGTCGTTATATGAGATGTCATCACTGGTCTTATGCAAAACAACAATACCCATGTTCCATCTCAACTAGATTTATATTCTCACAAGCACAGATAATCATATTTATTAAAGGTCCCGTGTTCGAATTCTCATACAAAGTCATGACACTAGGGTTTCAACTAAAACTCATGGCAGTGTTCGAATTCAAAATTGTAAATGAGTAGAGTAAAGCTCGAAATAACTGAATACTCACAAGTGTAAGAGAAGAGGAGGGATTTTAACTTGAGATTGCGATTGAATGTGGCACTTGAGCAGAATTGAGTGCGATCGTGTGGGGGGGGGGTGCTTTTGTGTGAGAGATTGAGTGTTGCGATAATGATCGTGCTCGTGTGAGAGATTGAGTGTGATTGGATATGTGGTTTTGATTTCTATGGAAATGTGTGATGATTTTGGATGAAGAAGAAGTGGGAAAATTTTTAGTTGGAAGTTCAGTTTAAGTTTAGGTGAGAAACTTTGAGGAAACAATCGGTGTTTTGTATGTTAAAAATCAAATTACCCTAATTGGTGCGTGGGTCGAGTCAGGTGGAAATTAGAATTAAAATGAACCACGACTCATGTGAAGATTCCTTAAGTGAAGAAATGAGTCTTTTGGTTTCTGCTTCAGTTGAATAGTTTAGGATCTTACCTGGGACCTACCGACTCGTGTAACGACTCGTGGTGCTACCCAATGAGTCGTGGCATGAGTCATAGGCCCTGAACTATAGTAGCTTCATGACAGGTCACTTGATGAATCATTAGTTCTCCCAACGATTTGTTAAGTCATTCATTGTCACCTTTTTCAGCTTAGTTCCATCTTTAATCCAATAGACTTCACGGAAGACCCCACGATTCATTGTCACAAGCAATGACTTATTTGGTAACCCGTTGTCTACACTGTTTTCTAAGGCAGTGACTATGATACACTTAATGAGTCGTTAGGTCAGACGAAGACTTGTTCTGTGCTTTTTGGCATTAGCAACTCAAGTTCATATTTTTGGTTTCAGCTTCATATTTCCTATATTAATCACCTGCACACATCAACACATGTAAACACTATATTTATCTTACAATTACAACTAGAGTTGCCTCCCAAGAAGCGCCTAATTTAACATCACGACACAACGCAGGTATTTTGACTACTCAGACTTCACCAAAACACCTCCACGGGTTGCCTCCAATGCAGTGCCTGATTTAACATCGCGGCACCACGCAAGTTCCTGGGTTACTCAGATTTCACCCAGAACCTAGAGATCCACTAGCTTTATTTCTTCTCTTTTCCCCAAATATGCTTTCACCCGTTAACCATTAAATTTAAATCTCTTTCCTTCATGGTTTTCTAGTTCAATTGACCCATGGGAGAATACTTGAACCACTTGAAATGGCCCCAACCATTTGGACTTCAACATGCAAGGAAACAAGAGAAGCCTAGAATTGAATAGTAACACGATGTCACCCGGGCTGAACTCGCTCTTCTCAATGTTCCGGTCATGCTGAATTTTCATCCTTAGTTTATAAATTGCATAAATTTCATAGGCTTTCAAACGAAATTCATCTAGCTCATTCAACTGATCAAGCCTCAAGTTCGCAGCTTGGCTCTAGTTCAAATTTAGCTTCTTGAGTTCCCACATGGCTTTGTGCTCAATTTCAACCAGAAGATGACATGCTTTCCCATACACAAGATGATACGGAGACATACCTATAGGAGTCTTTAATGCGGTCCGATAAGCCCATAAAGCATCATCTAGCTTCCTAGACAAATCTGTTCGGTTAGCATTTACAGTCTTAGCTAAGATGGTCTTTATTTCCCGGTTGGAGACTTCAACTTGCCCACTAGATTGCGGATGATAGGGTGTTTCAACCCTGTGTTTCACCCCATATTTCTCCCATAAAGTCTGAAACAATCAGTCACAGAAGTATGAACCCCCATCACTAATGATCGCTCTGGGAGTCCCAAATCTGGCAAAAATATTCCACTTCAAGAATGCTTTGACACTCTTCCCTTCGTTATTTGAAAGCAATTGCCTCCACCCATTTCAAAACATAGTCCACAGCAACTGCTATGTACTTCATCCCATTTGAGCTCACAAATGGGCCCATGAAATGAATGCCTCACACATCAAACAGCTCAATGACATGGATGGGAGTAAGAGGAAGCTCATGCCTCTGTGATATGCCTCCTTTCCTTTTGCAGTCATCATATTCCTTTGAAAAATCATGCACATCCTGGTGAATGGTTGGCCAATGATACCCACATTGCAGAATCTTGTAAACTATATGAATCGCGCTGTGGTGATCCCCAACAGGGGATGAGTGGCAGGCCTCCAATATGCTCAACATCTCCACCTCGGGCACGCATCTCTGAATCACCCCATTAGCACATATGCAAAATAAGTAACGCTTATCCTATAAAAACATCTGCACATCATGCAAGAAACTTTTTCCTCCGATGAAAAGATAAGTTCTCCGGTACAACATCACTCACCAGATAATTAGCGAAGTCTGCAAACCATGGGATGAGATCCTGTGAGGCAGCTAAAACCTGCTTATTATGGAATGCATCATCTATGTCAAGCTCATCATGAAGTGCTTCATCAGCTTCCAATCTTGATAAATGATCTGCCACCTGGTTTTCGCTCCCCTTCCGATCCTTTGCCTCAAACTCGAACTCTTGTAGCAGCAGAACCCATTGAATCAACCGTGGCTTGGCATCTTTCTTTTCCATCAGATATCTCAAAGTTGCATGATGTGTATAGACTATCACTTTGGTTCTAAGAAAGTACGCCCGAAACTTCTCTAATGCAAATAGTACAACCAATAACTCTTGTTCTGTCTCAGTGTAATTTTTTTAGGCTGCATTAAGAGCCTTGCTAGAATAATAAATAAGATCAAAAATCTTTTCACGCCTATGACCCAACACAGCTCCCAGGGCCACTGCTCTAGTATCAAACATAACCTTGAATTTTAAAGACCATTCAGGTGCCACTATAATTAGGGCAGTGGTCAATCTCTCTTTTAGGCATTCAAATGCCTTCAGACATGCCTCATCAAAAACAAACTTCACCTCTTTCTCAAGAAATTTACACAAAGGATGTGCAATCTTTGAGAAGTCCTTGATGAATCTCCTATAAACCCTGCATGACTCAAAAGGCTTTGAACACCTTTCACAGAAATTGGAGGTGGTAAACTAGAAATTACTTTGATCTTGGCCCTGTCCACCTCAATACCCATACCAGAAATCTTATGGCCTAGCACTATACCTTCTTTGACCATGAAATGACACTTTTCCTAGTTAAGAACCAAGTTGGTCGCTTTACATCTCTGTAGCACCTTGCTCAAATGAGCCAAACAATCCTCAAATGAATCACCCACTATCAAAAAGTCATTCATAAAGACTTCAATGGTATCCTCCACCATGTCAGAAAATATGGACATCATGCAATGCTGAAAAGTGGTGAGCGCATTACATAACCTGATCGACATCCTCTTGAAAGAAAAAGTACCATATGGACAGGTGAAAGTGGTCTTCTTTTGGACTTCAGGGGCTACATATATCTGATTGTACCCCAAATAACCATAAAGAAAATAGTAGCATCCTCTGCCTGCAAGTCGATCTAGCATCTGATCTATGAATGGCATAGGAAAATGATCTTTCTAAGTCCAATGGTTCAACTTCCTATAATCCATGCATACTCTCTAACCGGTGACTAGCCTTAGTGGAATGAGCTTATTCTTAGCATTTGGGACCATCATAATTCCTCCCTTTTTTGATACACACTTGTTATACCCCGGGGGCTAAATGATCGGACCCGGGAGCTGAAACGCGAAAATTGTGGAATTGATGTTACAGGCACAGGATGAGTCGTGAGAAAACTCGTGAGGAGACCCCATGAGTCATCAGGTGACTCGTGGGAAGGCCTTGAGTGATCAAGGGATCGAGGTCCCATGGGTGAAGTAATGACTCATGGTCAGCCACCACGAGTCATCATGTAAATCGTGGGGTGGAGCGAGTCTTTCTTCAGGAGGATGAATAGTGTATCTAACGAATGGGACCCCACGAGTCGTTGCCAGTCCCAATGACTCATGAGGTGAGTCGTGAGCAACTGGTTAAATTTTATTGAATGTTAAGGCAGTGTTCATGACGGAAGGTCACCATGAGTCGTGGTCTCAAGGAACGTATCGTTATGTCGTCTGTTATAGGCCCCAATAGATAAGTTTACCAGTGTACTTGACGGGCGACTCGACGGGTCGTTGCCCGTCCTGACGAATCGTCAGGTCACTCGTTAGGCTTACCTGGCAGTTATTTTCTGCGAAATAGTAAGGTCTTTCTCATAATTTTCTAAGTTCCTAAGACCTATACTATGTTGTTTAAGGCTCGTTTTAGTGGGTTTTAAGCAGGGTAAAACCTAATCTAATCCATTACTCTCATGAATGCAAGTTTGATGGTTTGAGGTTGGTGAGGAAGCTATGATAGGGCCAGACTCTGTTCACGAGGCTATGGTGAAGGTTCAGTTGATAAGGGACCAGCTGAAAACTGCTTAGAGTCGTCAAAAGTCTTATGCGGATGTTAGGAGAAGAGATTGGGAGTTTGAAGTTAATGATTGGGTATTTCTTAAGATATCTCCCATGAAGGGAGTCATGTGGTTCGAAAAGGAAGGAAAACTCAGTCCCCGCTATATTAGTCCCTACTGGGTTATGAGAAGAGTTGGTAAGGTGGCGTATGAGTTGGACTTGAAATCAGAGTTATCTTCAGTTCATCCCATCTTTCATGTATCTCTCTAGAAAAAGTTCTTGGGTGATTCAGCTTTAGTAGTTCCGGTGGAAAGTGTTGATATGGGAGATAGCCTCAGTTATGAGGAAATTCCAGTTGCAATATTGGAACGTCAGGTTTGGAGGTTGAGGAACAAAGAAGTATCCTTGGTGAAGGTGCTGTGGAGAAACCAGCATGTAGAGGGAGCTACATGGGCAGCCGATGCGGCTATGATGGCCAAATACCCCCACCCGTTCTCTACCGACTCAATTTCAGTTTCAAGTATCAGTTTTTCCCTAATTATCTAACCAGTTTTCATGTTTAGTTCATGTGTACAAGTTTCTTTTATGTGTATGAATGTGTATGTGATGCCTGAATTCAGTTTAGCTATATAGTTCTTTTCGGAGGTAGTCATTCAGTCAGTTCTCAATTTTAATAATCAGTATTTTCACATGATGATTGCATGTTTCTGCATTTTCTGTGTGTTCTAACATTCAGGATGAATGTTCCCAAGGGAAAGATATTGTTATACCCCGGGGGCTCAAAGAACGGACCCGGTAGTTGAAACGGGAAAATTGTGGAATTGATATTGCAGGCACAGTACGAGTCGTGAGACAACTCGGAGGAGACCCCACGAGTCGTCAAGTGACTTGTGGGAAGGCCTGGAGTGATCAAGGGATCGAGGTCCCCAGGGGTGAAGTAATGACTCATGGTCAGCCACCACGAGTCTTCATGTCAATTGTGAGGTGGAGTGGGAATTCTTTAGGAGGATGGCCAGTGTATCTAATGGATGGGACCCCACAAGTCGGGCCAGTCCCAACTACTCGTGAGGTGAGTCGTGAGAAATAGGTTGAATTTTATTGAATGTTAAGGTAGTGTTCATGACAGAAGGTGACCACGAGTTGTGGTCTCTAGTAATGAGTTGTTATGTCATCCGCTACGGGCTCCAGCAGATCAGTTGACCAGTGTACTTGACAGGCGACTCTACGAGTCGTTGCCCGTCCTGATGAATCGTCAGGTCACCGGGTAGTTATTTTCTGCGAAATAGTAAGGGCTTTCTCGTAATTTCCTAAGTTCCTAAGACTTATACTACGTCGTTTAAGGCTCGTTTTAGTGGATTTTAAGCAGGGTAAAACCTATTCTAAGACATTACTCTCATGCATGCAAGTTTGAAGGTTTGAAGGGAAGTTTCAAGGTGAAATCTCAAAGTTTCCAATTGGGATCTAAGCTGGGCAATTAGAGGGTGTTAGCATTCACCATTTCCAGGTATGTAAGGTTATGAGTGGATGCTTTATTCCACACCCATGCCCAATCCCTATCAAAATGTGATAAATTATCTATGATCAAGTATGGGGTTTTGCCCAATTGCATGATTCTTCAATCTCTACACCTGGGTATGATTAGATTATAGTTATATTGATGGTTTATGAAGCTTGGGTAGATTTTAAGTTGTTTTCCCGTATAAACATTATTTTATAAAATTTGAATCTAAAACGCCCATGGGTGAAGAGTTCATAAAAAAGGCAATTTATGGTAAATGTGTGGTGATGATGAAGTTGATGTTGAAAAACATTTTTCTAAAACTACCCATGATTTTGATGTTATTTCATAAAAGAATCGATTGGATTTTAGAATGATAGAGCTTTGGGTAATGCCCACATGTTAATTAAAGTGATGTTTCTCCGACATAAGCTTACCACATTGTTTAAAGTGAAATTTTCCAATTTTTATTATGAATTCTTGCTTGTGGTATGCTGAGTAAATATTTCTACATGTAGCTTACCGCATGATTTGGAGTAGATGCTTCAACCTATGATTGAGCTTGTGGTATGTTTCCAAATAAATCTTCTCATACGCATGAATTTATAATTGAGACATATGTCATTATTGAGTTTTGTCGAAGGACAATGTTGAGCTTCATTTTCATATGATGTTGAGTCTATTCATGATTTCATTAATGAGCTTTTTCAATAGACCATGTTTAGCTTCATTTCATACGATGTTGAGTCATGCATGATTTCATGTTGAGCTTCGTCAATAAATAACGTTGAGCTTCGTTATATACGATGTAGAGCATTGCATGTTTTTGGGAGAAGAATCTAGCACCAAGCGGGTTAAGGGTCAATTATCCTATGCCCCAAAACTACGCGCCAACGTATGTTGATACTATTATATTATCGGGACCTCCCTTGTGAGCTATCCCTGGCCCGATTATCCCTTCAGCTTGATATTGATATCATGGTATCGTCCATCACCCTGGCAAGGTTATGGATGAACTCTACCCACTTGAGTGTGATAGTTGGGACCATGTAAGCTCTATCGTGGTATTTCAGTTAAGTGATGAGTCTCCCACTGTCTATATCATTCAGATTTTCATATTTATTACTCATGATTATTACTTATGCATGTATGTTCATAAAGCAAGGTTTGACTCATTGTTCAGCTTTTGATATAGATATTATGTTTCAGCTTTGAGTCATTCGAGTCAATCATGATGTTATAAAGCTATGTATGGTCATGTTATGATAAGATTATGAATACATAAAGAATGCATGTATACCTTTCCTCTCATGTTGAAAGCTTATGATATATTATGAAATGTCTTAAATGATTTACTTTGCTTGAGCGTGTTTCAC
Organism: Datura stramonium; assembly: GCA_018107945.1. NCBI lineage: Eukaryota > Viridiplantae > Streptophyta > Magnoliopsida > Solanales > Solanaceae > Datura > Datura stramonium. The sequence goes on along the minus strand of JACEIK010000471.1, from coordinate 65,357 downwards.
TTACCTTGCATACTCGGTACATTCCATGTACTGACCGCATACTTTCTATGTTGCATCGTTTCATAATGCAGGATCGTGTTCTCAGGTTCAACCTCGTTTGTAGTCGCTTATCAGAGTCAGTACCTGCTTGATTTGTGAGTCCTCATCTTTCGAGGACTAGACTTTCAGTTTTCTTGGTTGTATTTTCAGTTTCAGTATTGTTGAGCTAGTTGGGGCTATTATCCCATCTGCTCGTCAAGATTAGATGGTTATCAGACTTAGACATGTATTCAGCTTCAGATGTTCATTCTGTTGTTATATTGAGTTTGACTTCCGCTGAGTTTATAATTATGTTTATTCATGTTTATTGAATGAGTTAGTGAATGTTTATGTCATGGATTGACTTGGGGGTCTCTCAGGGTCCCTTATCCCGTGTCTACGATCCAGGTCTACGCTCGAGTCGTGACAACACTGGACTAGGCTCACCCATTTGCTGTCAGTAATAGGATAAACCACACCCGCATCCAACCACTTGATTATTTCCTTCTTAACCACCTCTTGCATAGGTGGATTCAACCTACGTTGATGCTCAATGCTCGGAATACAATCTGGCTCTAGATTTATCTTATGAGTGCAAATACCAGTTGGGATTCCAATAATATTTTCAATGGTCCACCCGATGGCTTTTTTTATATCTCTTCAAAATGGAGATCAAATCCTCCACTAGATATTCCTCCAAGTCAGCTGCAACAATGACCAGTAAAGTGTTACTTCCCGGAAATACATACAACAAGTGAGATAGGAGTGCTTTGAGCTCCAATACCGAAGGCTCCTCAATAGATAGCTTAGCCAGTGGGGTCACCCAATTCTCCAAGTCAAGATCAATCTTCTTTGAGGCATAGGTATATAACCCCATACTAGCAATTGCATTCACAATCTCTTCATCCCCATGGATCTCCTCAGCACCAACATTCATCAACACTGCTGGTAAATCCTCAAGAATCAATAACTCCTTAATTGGCATAACTGGAACTCAGGTTCCACCAAATTAATTACTGAGACCACCCTCATGTCATTTGGATGCTTCGTGGATTGGCATACATTGAATTTCACCTCCTCATTGTTCAACCGGAATTTCAGTTGTCCAGTTTCCATATCTACAAGAGAACGTCCAGTGGCAAGGAATGGTCACCTCAAGATATGACAAAATAGACTACAAATATAAAGGACTCCTCCTTCACTAGAATATCATAGAGAATTTCCACTGGATTTTTCATCAACGATCTCCTATCAAAAGTCGTATAGCCGGTTTGGGGGCTCCCTAGCCTAACTGTTTGAACACTGCTAGCGACATCAAATTAATACTAGCACCCAGATCACATAGTGCCTTAGCAAAATTAAAGGCTCCAATAGTGCATGGTATGGTGAAAGCTCCAGGATCTTCCTTTTTCTAAACAAGAGAACGGGATGCTATTGCACTACAATGGTGCAAATTATCTGCAAGTTCGAAGCTTACGGTTCTCTTTGTAGTGACAAGGTCCTTCATGAATTTAGCATAGTCGGGCATCTGCTCAAGTGCCTCGACTAATGGGATGTTCACAGATAATTGTTTCAACATGGAGATGAATTTGAGATACTTCCCATCTTCAACCTTTTTCTTCGACCTCTATGGAAAAGGGGGAGGAGGTCTAGGAATAGGTGTGATCTTTTGCGATACCTCCTTCTTCTTCTCTTTTCTAGATCCATGCTCCTTTGCATTACTAGGAGCGGTATTCTCTACGGACTCATCAACAAAAGTATGATCCTCGGAATCTGCCATCCTATCATCATCAATCACTAAGGGCTCTACTGTCTCATTAGTCATAACCGGCCTCGGAAGATCAACTGTCACCTCCCCACTCCTAATAGTGACTTCCATGCAATGACTGTCATTTTTCAAATTTTGAACCGTGCTGCTGGGAAGTGTGCCCTTCAACCTCTAGTTCATTGCAACAGACATCTAACTAAACTGCTGCTCAATCTTCTTAATGTCCACGACATGTGATTCCACCTTTTGGTTCATACCAGAAATATCAGCGTGGAGATCCTTAAGATGGCCATCTGACGCCTCCATCTGCTTAGGTACCTTAGACAACATGTCTTCCACCCTTGAACCACTAGACTCTGGCTCACGGTTTCTTGGAGGAACATATAGACTGCTTCTATCATTCTTGTACTCCTCACGCTTTTTCCAGTCTCCATTGTCTCTGTATTGTCCTCGGTTGTAATTGTTATCCCTGTAGTAGTTCCGACCTTGGTTCCCCTAACCTTGATGCCAAGAGTCTTGGTTATACCCTTGGGTGTTTGTTCGGAAACCCTCCCCTTGATCATTGAGATAATTTGCTTCCTATTTAGATTTTGATTCACCTCCATTATTTCTCGGGGCCTTTCCCTGAGAACCCACAGTATTCACCTTTTCATCCCCGACTCCCATCAAATGATTAGCAAGCAGCCCCATTGTGGTCTTTATCTCAGCAATATCCTGATCTCTCTCTTCATACTTCCTTCTTTATTCCGCATACATACCTACTGCATAAGTACCAGACGGAATCTACGACTCTCTTGTGTGCCATGCGCGGTTAGTTTTAGTGATTCTGTTAAGTACCTTAATAACTTCAACATAAGTGTGACTCATGAATGTTCCTCCAGACACGGTATCAACCACGCCTTGGTGTTAGCATTTAGATACCTATAGAAGATCTCCAATAATGTATCATCCGGGATTCTGTGGTTGGGCATCTTTTGGAGATTCTTGTTGAACCGCAACCATGTCTCGTGATGTGCCTCCGAATTCAATTGCCTGAAGTTGTATATCTCATCTTTCAGCTGAAAAACTTTGGAAGGTGGGAAGAACCTTTCAAGAAAAGCTCTTTTCAACTCCCTCCATGTAGTGATAAAATCATTGGGCAGTTCAGTCAACCAGAGAGTTACCTCATCCCTAATGAAAAGGGAAATAACTCAGCCGTATCGCATCCCGACTCACTCTCGGTTGTTTGTACACTTTGTAGATACCCACAAAATTAGTCAAGTGAGTATTTGCATCATCAGTTGCATGACCCGCAAATATACCCTTCATGTTGAGTAGTTGGATCATAGCACTGGTAATATCAAACTTTGCCCGATCAGGCAAAGGGGGAGGCACAATAGCTCCAGTGGCACCGACTTCATCAATATCAGCATCGTCATCATCATCGAAGTACCGGTGCCTCTGTTGGTCTGGACCTCTGTTACTTCTAGCTCACTCGGCTTCAGTAGCTAGTCTTTTCTCTTCAGCAACCTTTGCTATCTATCTATCTCTTGCCCGAGCTTGTTCCTCAGCCAACATCCTGGCTGTAGCCTGGTCCACTATCTCATGCTCCTGTATGTTAGCCATTCTCCTCAGATTTTGCAGGGTTTGTTAAAGTTCGTGATCAATTTGAACCAGGGATTTTCCTTGGCTCCTAGTACTGGGCATGCATGAACCTAAGACCTGTTAAGACAAAAACAACAAAAGAAAAATAAAAAGGAAATAAGGACCAACAATAAAGCAAACACAATTAACATAAGTCTAAGCCGTATTCCCCAGCAATGGCGCCAAAATTTGATGTCGCCCAAATTATACCTCGTAAATGAGATATAAAGAGGTCAATGTCAAATATAGAACCCAAACAGGGTTGGGGTCGAATCCCACTAGAAATATGCGAGAACTTGAGTTAATGTGTTTAGCTAATACTATTGGCTTACCTATTTCCTGGGGGGGGGGGGAGATTCGAAACAAAAAACAATAAACAAGAGTAAAGATTAGTAAATGTTTAAATCAATTTTGGTTGTATTAAATCAATAAAGTGACTAGGATTGTGTTCTCCATGACTTCATAACCACAAGGCTTTTACACTAGTGATCTATTCCGGTGTTTAGCATGCAATATTGGTAAGTTAAATTCACCTAAATAGTTGGTCCCCTATCTAGATGATTATCACCACACAACTTGGTCCGTATACGGTGTATGCTTAATTAACCCTTACCCTTAATATCGGATTATCTATTCCCGGACAAGGTAAAGCAATTATATGAGGGTTGATAACCTCAAATGTCCATTGTTAATCCCTTTCCCATTCATTACCCCCTCGATCAAGTAAGTAAAAATAAGGCGAGTTTCAACATTTGCAACCGTTAAGAAATAATTAAAACGAAGGGAAAAACAATACATGCATAAATCCCATTCAAGACTCACTAAGTATTTTTTTTTCTATATGTGCTAATTCATCATGGTTCCCACAATCCTAGTTATGGGTTTTACCTACTCATATTTGAATGATCAACATCACAAAATAAAGAAGAAATCATAATTGTAACTTACAAAGATTCATAGAAAAAGACCACGTGAATTGAATAAAACACCAAAACCAATGAACAAAATCTCAATGTTGTTTGATTCCCAAAGTCAAGAACAAAATTGAAAACTTTGTTTCTTGAAAAAAGAATGATCGTTAACAACACTAAAATTTATGTGAAAATTGGTAAAATAAATGGTACTTGAAAAATAAACCTAAACAATGAATTTATAGTTCCAAACAAAAATTTTCCTTACTAAAAACGAACTCCAGGTCGGCAGTGGTAACGGGCCAAGTAACGACTCATTGGGCCTACCAACAAGTCGTGGCCAGTGAATTTGAGTCATCATCGGCAATTGGTCCAATGTTGGTGACGGGTCACCTAATGACTCGTTAGGCCTGGGCATGAGTCATTAGGTCCCTCGTGTCCATGGATCACCAAATCACCCAGTGCACTTGACTTATGCTCACAGTGATTGATGATGAGTCGTCACTTCACCTGACGACTCATTAGGTCACTCATTGTCTTCCTTGGGCATTCTTCTGAATTTTTCCTCCTAGTCTCCATGACTGTCATAACAACTCGTTATCAAATTTAATGAGTTGTGCATTAAACTCGTTAGGTGCACTAGTTCTTGTTCATAAAATACATGATCATCTCTACGACTCCAAGAATGAGTCGTCCACTTGGACGACGACTCGTGCCTTGACTAGTAGTCTGCACTTTGCTCTATTTTATAAATTACTTTGCACATTTCACGTTTCATACATATTGTTAATCCCTTTTCCCATTCATCACCCCCTTGATCCGGTAAGTAAGAATAAGGCAAGTTCCAACATTTGCGACCGTTAAGAAACAATTAAAACGAAGGGAAAAACAATGCATGCATAAACCCCGTTCAAAAATCACTAAGTATTTTTTCCTATGTGTGTTAATTCATCATGGTTCCCACAACCCTAGTTATGAGTTTTAGCTACTCATATTTGAATGATCACAATCAAATAATAAAGAAGAAATCTTAATTGTAACTTACAAATATTTGTAGAAGAAGACCACTTGAATTGAATAAAACACCAAAACCAATGAACAAAACCTCAATGTTGTTTGATTCCAAAAATCAAGAACAAAATTACAAACTTTGTTTCTTTAACCAAGAATGACCGTTAACAAAATTAAAATTTACATGACAAGTGGTAAAATAAATGGGAATAGAAAAATAAACCTAAACAATGTATATATAGTTCCAAACAGAACTTTTCCTAACTAAAAATGAACTCCATGTATGCAGTGGTAATGGGCCAAGTAATGACTCGTTGGGTCTCCCAACGAGTCGTGGCCAGTGAATTTGAGCCGTCCTCAGAAATTTGTCCAGTGTTGGTGACGGGTCACCTAACGAATCGTTAGGATTGGGCACAAGTCGTAAGGTCTCTCGTGGCCATGGATCACAAAATCTTCCAGTGCACTTGATGGATGCTCATAGTGTCTGATGACGAGTCGTCACTTCACTGACGACTCGTTAGGTCTCTCATTGTCTTCCTAGGCATTCTTCAGAATTTTCCCTCCCAGTCTCCACGACTGTCATAATGACTCATTACCATATGTAACGAGTCGTGCCTTCAACTCGTTAGGTGCACTGGTTCTTGTTAATAAAATACATGATCATCTCCATGACTCCAGGAACGAGTCGTCCACTTGGACAACGACTCGTGCCTTGACTAGCAATCTGTACTTTGCTCTATTTTTTCCTTACTTGGCCAATTTCATGTTCCGGACCTATTTTCCTGCAACACTTAACACAAACACATCATATCTACATAAACATTACCTGAAATTTGCATATTTGTTGGTTTTAAGAGTCGAAAGTGCCATAAAGTCATGACACATCAGGAATAGTGTCATCCATCTCTGTAAGTCATAAATAACAAAATAAAGATACGAAAAGGTTCAACCTAGGGAAATGGATCAACAATTACAAAATGACCGTGTGGGTTTATACACTTACAAGCTTGGATAATAATTGCACTTCGTGAACTTCTATATACTTGACTCCTATATCAGGGATAGGGAGTTATCCTGAACATATAAATTTTAACCATCATTTCCATCATGGGGGAAACATTCATAAGGCTTAGAGTAAGGAAATGATGAGCACGAATCATTCAAGAAATCTAAGTTGGGCACTACTCTTATGAACTCTTATGTGTTTTAACTGTCCATTTTTACTTACATTACATACTCAGTACATTCCAAGTACTGGCCGCATACTCTATGTTGTATCGTTTCATGATACAGGCTCGAATATTTAGGTTCAGTCCCATCGTTAGCCAAGTTTGGTGAGTCCTTATCCTTCGAGGACCTTTTTTAGCTTGTATTCAGTATTTTTAGTTTATAGTGAATTAGTTGGAGTATTGTCCCATTAACTTGTCAGTATGTAGAGGCTTATCATGCATAACATGTTTTTAGTTTTAGATCATTGTTATTTATTCAGATATTCGATGTATCAGATTTTCAGACTTCAGCTATTATGTATGTTAGACTTTCACATTATTATGTTGAGTTTTAGATGTCATTTTCATGTCATGGGTCAACTTGGAACCTCTCGAAGTTTTTTGTCCCGTGTCTAGGTCCGGGCCTATGTTTGGGTCGTGACAAACTTGGTATCAGAGCATTAGGTTTTGAACTGTCCTAGAGTGTCTGAAAGCCTCATTAAGTAGAGTCTTTTTTATGGGAGTGAAATGCGCCACACTTATGACGAAGAGGCTATGAAACATTTTAGGAAATTTACTTCTTTCATGATCTATGTCGTGCGATAAAATATATTTTTATATTTCTAACTCATGTATTCACGTACTCCAAAGCGTAACACCAATGAGTAGAATAAGAGGAGCTCTGAAATTATTTCTCCCTACAAGAGTTAAGAGAAGCTAAGGTAGAATAATTCGTGAACTTGAAGTAAGGAACCAAAAGAGTGGGGGAGTACGACAGGAGAAGTATGAAGCCTTTCGTGATAGCCTTAGAGGCGAATGGGAAGTCAAGAGATAGTTATTTCTGCATAAGAAAGGGATCCAATCCTCAGAATGATGACCTTTAAGATAAGGGGGAGACAATAAGGTGAAGGACCAGGTCAAGCCTTGAGTTCCAAGTGTGAATGTCCATGATCAGTAACTATGAGAGATCAATCCATGCTTATTCTGGTGTCCTTCCGTACATCAGTCTATGTGATACTCTACTCATGCTGCAAACATGTTATGCCCATGTCTAAGTTTCAAGTACTCCTTACGTGTATTCGTATTCAGATTCATAGAATGAGAAGTAACTACTTCAGATGGTGATGCTATCCTTCTTCCATGATTCCATAAATCTCAGCTTCATGTCATGAACCTTGTTATGTATGTAAACTCATGTCTCTCAGCATGCTCAGCTCTATGGACTCAGTCCTTAAGGAGCTTCCTTATCGGCTCATAAGATCGTGTTATATCAATTATATACGATCACAAAGTAAATATCGTAATGTAAACATAAAGGATCAAGGTTTCAAATCATTCGTAATACAATCATAATCATAGTCATGAGAAAAAACATAATAAAACATAACTTGAGCCAAAGTAACATAAACATAACCATGCATAAGTCATGAGGAACAATGGGAGGATGTCACGTCCTGAACATAGGCCCGAATCGAGACACGGGACAAGGAACCCCGAGAGGCTCCAAGTCAACCCATGACATGAACATAACATCTAACTCAATCATAAAAATGATGAAGATCAACATAAATAACATAGTGGAAGTCTGATAATCTCATAACGTCGGAATACATAATTCAAGATCGAAGTTGATTACATTCTATGTATGAAAAGCCTCTACCACTGATTAGTTGATGGACAAGACCGCAACTAACTCACCAAATTCTGAAACTGAAAATATAAGATACGACTGAAAAGAAGGGCCCTCGAAAGATAAGGACTCACCAACTCTAGTTGATAAGTTCAAAAGTTGCAGGTCTGGCTAATGACAGGACTGGGCCTGAATATGCAAGCCCGTATCGTAAAATATTACAGCATAGAGTATGTGGTCAGTACGTGGAATGTACCGAGTATGCAATGTAAGTAAAAACGCAAAGTAAGTAAAATCATAAATCATGCATAATATAAAACATAATCAAGATAAGATTCTAAAAGTAGGGATTGCATGTTATCTTCTGAAATCATGATCTGAACATAACTGAATATCATACTGAATCGAATGAACCAAAGCTGAAAACTGATAATTATAAGTAAAAATGAAGATTAGGTCAAACCTATTGAAAACATAATATCATGACTGATTAACATGCATAACTGAAATCATGAGGAATAATGGGAGACTCTTCATATAACCGACATTACCATGATAGAGATTACGTGGTCCCGACTATTACACTCAAGTGGGCAGAGCCATCTAAAGCTTTGTCATGGCTAACGACGCTACCATGATATCGATATCAAGCTGAAGGTCCCTAGGGGGAAGGGGAACCTCACAATGGAGGCCCCAAATAATCTCAACATACCTACATTTACGCGTAGTTTTGAGGCATAGGGTTGACTGACCCTTAGCCTACTCGGTGCTAGACACTACTCCCAAAAACATACATATGCTCTCCATCGTTTTTCAGCGAAGCTGAACCATCGTCTACTAACGAAGCTGACTCATAACATACATACATAAATCTGAAATCAAAACATGAGGAGCCTTGGCTCAAACTATACCACAATCTGAAAATAGTGGGAATATAGTGATAGCACTCAAACTCACACTTCCTGACAAAGTATGAATCGGAAGTTGCTAATAAAGAACCCAACAAAGATTGGGCTCGATCCCACAGGAAATATGAAAGGATATAGAAGAACGCTAATACTTAAGCTTTTAAGTCAATTATCTCCTAAAAGGGGGGAATTTGTAAAAGTAACAAGTAATATTGCTGAGAGAAAGTGAAGGTTGATTCCAAATTAATGCAACTAATTAGGGTGAGTGTTCCCCATGACTTCATAATCACAAGGTGTTTTATACAAGTGATTTATTCCGGTGCTTAGCATGCAGTATCGGTAAGTTAACTTCACCTAAATGGTTGGTCCCATATTTAGATGATTATCACCACCCAACTTGGTCCCTATGCGGATGTATACTTAACTAACCCTGACCCTTGATATCGGATTAGCTATTCTGGGAAAAGGTCAATCTATTAGATGAGGGTTGATAGCCTCAAATATCGATTGTTAATCCCTTTTTCCATTCATTACTCCCTTGATCCGATGAGTAAGAAGAAGGCAAATTCCAACATTTGCAACTGTTAAAAAACAATTAAAACGAAGGGAAAAACAATACATGCGTAAACCCCATTCAAGATTCACTAAGTATATTTAACTATATGTGTTAATTCATCATGGTTCCCACAACCCTAGTTGTGGAGGTTTTAGCCTCTCATTATTAGAAGTAAATTCATAGCATTCATAGGCAAAAGCATAAATTAATACTTACAAATATGATAGGAAGAAACTCACTTGATTATTGAAAACCAAGGAAGAACAATTCAACAACAAGTATCTCAAAGAATTTTGTGAAAATAAAACCTTACAATCATATTTCACACACTAATCCTTTCAAATTGTGTCAAGACTTGTCTAAAACTTCTCTCGAACTTCCTTAACTTTACAAAGAAATAAAGGGTATTCATAATAGATTTTTGACTTCCTTTTTCCTTAGCGGATTTGATTTGACATTTGTAGCTTATTTTCCTAGTTCAAGTAGGATTTTAACGTTGTCCATTTGAACAAGCTTGGCATGCCGCATAGGGCATCGCGCAACACTAGGGCCGCATCGCGCTCACTGTCGCAGTAGGAGGCGAGCGCCTCGCACCTGGAAATGCACAAAACTGCTTCTACGTCGCGCCTGCTGTAGCACTTGAGATAGTGCAGTGTCGCGCAACTGGTAGCATGGGCAGGCAAGCGCCTCACGCAGGTGTAGCTGTGTGCCGCACTGCTGGTCACACAGGCATGGCCATGCACTCATTTTTAGCCTTGTTTTTGCTTCGTTTAGTCCATCTTCTTCACATGTGTTCCAAAAGCCTTAAATACACCCAAATCTATCATTATTAGCCTTGAAAACATCTAATCATGTGTGTTAGCTAATTTCACAAATATATAATATAAACATATGCAAACACACATAACTTGTCCTCAATATATAGTTAAGTATGGGAAAAATTTTGTCTAAGAAGTGGTAGGTACGCCTTTCAGGGACGCCCGCACTTAAAGTTCGTCCTCGAACAATATACTACTTCCCTTGTAAAATTTAGGCAAAAAATTCCTCCTACAAATAGGTCTACTTGCACTTAGTATCATGAGACAAATCCATGAAGCTCAAACAATTTACTCGCATTCATATAGGATCAACATTAATATGTGAAAGTTTGAAATCACTTAGCTTTTGAAAACTAACTTATCAAGCCATATTTTGGGCCAACATGAATCATATATAATTTAGTAATCAAGATTTACCAAAGTCTTACCACTGTACCCTTCATAATTTGGAGAGATGCCCTTTCACACACAATATATAAAACAATATTAACTTGGGCATAAATATAACAAAATCCGCTCACCCTCCAAAAGAACTCAACATACATGCAAAAGACGACTCATAGGCTTGCCCTCTGTGTAATACTCCACTAATATAGAATTATGAATCAAGGATCAATTAGGACTTAAATTTGGTTGTAATGTAGGATAAGGGACGGGGAGGAACTATTTGACCAAGATAGTGATTAATCTCCCTAAGCACTTTAATACTTCAAAACACTTTGATTTTTAGAACTTTCTTTAATTTCCAAATTTTCTCCTTATACCTCCTTTTGTTTTTTTATTTTTCAACTTAGGTGATTAGTGGGGATTTTCTTTCAACATTGAGCTCATTCCTTTTTTCATCATCATTTTTTTCAAAACTCTTTCTTCTTTTTGTTTTCCCACTAACATCACCCTCCTTGTTTAGCAAATTTCACCCTTTTTTTTCTAATTCATCTCACTTTGTAGCTTTTCCCTTCACTTTTTCACTTAAGCTCCTTTCATGCAAGATTTTTTATTAAAGTTCTCTAGGAGTCATTGGGATCAAATATAAGTCTATAGATTAAAAGGGGATTAGGATTGTAATATGGCTATCAAAAGAATAGGCTAAGGCTCAAAAATAGCTAACTAGGATAATTACAATCAAGGTAGGTAAATAGGATAAAAATAAGGCTACCAAAGAAATGTCCATATCACTTCCTAAATCCATCATTCTTATTTCATTTTGCAAACACATAGGGCAAGTTCTAAACATCAATTTGCAAGCATGAAGTATATCAAAAATTCCTCACACATTGGCACAAAATGGTTTAACAATAGAAATGAAGATCACATAAACACATATACTAATATTGCATGCATAACATAATTAAGTGTCACGCCCTGCCTTGGGGGGTATGACTGACACCTGGTGCCCTATTAGGACCTGAACTGCTAGACTACTGAGCCTAAGCACATCTGGTGCCTGGTTGGGTTCTAACTCAGATTCATGGAATCAACGGGCTATATAAAGGCTGTAAATACAGCCTCCGGCCGATTGGGCCTATAACCACCTATCTTGTAACATCAGCTAACCAGAATCACACTCATATAGGGAAACCTATGCGGGCCGACAAGGCCACCATGCTGTCTAGTCATCTCTAAATCAATAACAAAAGTTGAACAACTACGTGACCAGAAAGGTCACCACTACTAACTGGATACGACCAACATAAACAGCAATACTAAATAGCTAAACATACGCACGGCCCCACACGATCGGCACAACTAACTACAGGGAGATATATACACGATCTGCAAGCCTCTATGAATACTGATAAGATGGTCAGGACAGGGCCCCGACCTACCCGTACTCTACAACAAAAGAGAATGAACTACACCCCTGAATATCAAGCTCCGGATGACAGGAGCTGATGACTCTGCGTTGGCTAGGATCACGAGGGGTCGGCTCCTCGTCTATGAGTACCTGCAGGCAAGTAATGCAGCGCCCCAAATGGGCGTCAGTACAACAGGTACCGGATATGCAAAGCAAACTGAACACATCTGAATATAAACAACATAACTAGAAACTCTGAACAGTAGGAAATATCTGGAACTGTCTGAACTGATAGAATCTGAAAACACATCTGAATATAAACAATACAACTAGAAAACTCTTAACAGTAAGAAACATCTGGAACTGTCTGAACTGATATAGAATCTGAACAGGCTTTCCTGTACTGAGAGTATGGCAGGAGCACTCACATGTGGCGATCTCGTCGTCTATCAACTAATAAATAATACAGAGCATGTTATATAACAAGCAAGGACTAATACCAGCCCTCATAAGCCAGAAGGTGCCAACCAACACACAATCTATATACCCCTACCCGGGTCAAAACCATCCAAAAGTAAATCACCAACTCATCTACTAACTACGAGCACCTCTAATGCCCTTAGGCTCCCCAAATTTCCTGTCTATGGCCTCGATCTAAATAATCGTGTCCAGCCCGGAAGGACTCCTATACCGTAAACCGTAATCTGTATCCATTTGTATCTGTAATCTGCCCCCTGGGCGCAAGCGCACTACAGGGTAAGCTATACTACTATGTTGATCGGCCTAATATGGGAATACTCCATCCCATCCGCCCCACGCTGATAGCATACCACCTCTTGAGTACGATCTCACTCCCTTTAGGGTCGACACAGCTTACCAACCCAGTGGGCGGCGAGGACGCCTGCAAAAGGGTGCCCTCATAACACAAACAGGTCTCAACAAACAATAATCATATAGCAAGCATAAGTTGAACTGAAAACACTGTATTCCTATTTCTCATTCGGGAACTTTTTCCGTGTTATACCTATTCCATACCGAACTATATTGTATCCGAGATATTATCCTGACTGTCCGGCTATACTGTATTCGGGCAGATAGTTTATCCGACTCCGTCTGACTATACTGTATCTGGGATATTATCTGACTGTCTGATATTTATTAATTTCATCTAATATATATCATAACATTATAAAACATCCTTGCTAGATTCATACTGGACTCAATTCTCAACTTCTCGAATTCTTTTCTTCTATACATCACGCTATCTATCATATCGACACTAACTTGCCAAGGAATTAGTTTTATATACGCTCGCTTCAGAGTTCCCGACTGACCATGGTTCAGTCGTACTTTTGCTATTTCTCCCAACTGCATTCATATATAGCTTAATTTAGGACTAAACATATCAATATTCTCGAAGAAAACATCACTTTCAATATATATAGAGGCCCAAACTTTGGCTTATCGACAAACAGTCAAAAACTCGCTATTTCTCGAAAGTCCAGAAGGGAGAAATACTTATTTTAGGGCTAGGAGTATATTGACACTAATTTGGAGCAATTCCACTTACCCGAGCTCAGAGCATGACTTTATTCACACCAAATTTCACGAAACTAAATCTGTAAGAATGCTTCTGGGTCGCCATACCTCTAAGATCTAGGATTAACGAGTCTGACCGTGTTTGACGCATGCAATGGACGGAAATTATCAAGGAACCGCCCCCTCTGTTTTCCCTCGACTTTTCCGGGAAAATTTATGAAATATAACTTTAAAAAACCAAGTTGGAGGCTTTGGCACGGGTTTCAGGATAGGCCTCCGTGACATGGAGAGCCATCACGGAGGCCCTCCTCTGAAGATGCTGTTATCGCGGGAGGGGCTCTGCCCCGCCTGCTGATGGTTCGATTGATTTCTTATCCGGTCTTTCCGGGCCTTTCCCTAGCATGTATGGCATTCAAAACTCTTAACCAATATCTGAGTAGGCCATCTACTTTTCGAGAATTTATGGGGTGTAACATTAAGCCCCTTCTTTTCCTTTTCAAGCACATGAGTCAAGTTCCAAAAGATTAAGTGTTTCTACCTTTTTCATACATTTTTGAGTAAATTTAATAAAGTCTCAATGATACCTAAAGTGAAGCACCAACACTCATAGGGTCCGCCTGTTCTTCCAATGACCAATTTATCCTTGGCTAGGGTCTTCATCCATCCATCATCGGGCAAAGTCACACCCAATGGCTAAAAAATAAAAATTTGGACTTTAGTTGTTCAAGGGACTATCCACTAAAAAAGTACCGAAAATAAAAATCAAAGCAAACCAAAATAAAATAAAACTTAAAAAAAATTAAAACACCAACAAGCATGCAAGATAAGTCATAAATCCCAAAAACTAGGCCTACCATGTAGCAAATTTAGCAATTAAGACACGTATGGTAATATGAAATTCACTCTTCTCTACTCCCACACTTAATTAGTAACATTGTCCCCAGAGCTAAAATAATAAGGCATAAAGTAAAAGAGTGGAAGAAGAACTCCCTGGGCCTCTACTCCGCCGTCCGTGGGGCAAGGAGAAGCCTCCCCATCTCGCAGTTTACCCTGCTATTAAAAAATGTGTTTCAAAATATTTTTAAGGACTATAGTATAAGTGTAAAAAATACACAAAATAAATTGAGTCCAAAATAAATTGGGAATTAAATCGGATCCTGAATTGCAGTCGCATCATGCGGAAGAATACAAAGGTAAAAGATGTCGCGACGCATACTCCAATTTGTATAAATTCCTTGAAACAGGCTGCCATTTTCTGTCCTATTCCTTCATCCTTTATAAAAAATATTATTATTTTTTTTATTTTTTTTATTTTTTTTATTTTTTTTATTTTTTTTATTTTTTTTATTTTTTTTATTTTTTTTAGTTTTTTTAATTTTTTCAAAATTTATGACTTAATTCCTGCACACTTGAACAAACATATTTACTCTAAAATAATCAAAAAATTTCTTGAGTTGCCTCAAGGGAAGTAGGAATGATTTAACGTCAGTGCACCGCAGGTATCTTGATTACTCAGACTTCATCAAGATACCTGATGGGACCGGGTTCATATTTGGCCGCTTGTTTTACCATGCTAAACTCGTGACACGATAGAAAAAAATTTTAAAAAGTAAAAAGGAAATAAAGACTAAAAGTTAAACACAAGCAATTAATCTAATCCTAATCCATATTCTCCGACAACGGCGCCACTTTTTGATAACGTTCAAACTGACACTTCCTAACGAAGTATGAAGCGGATGTTGTCAATAAAGAACCCACAAAGCAGTCGATCCCACAGAGAATATGGCCAGATATATAAGAATTCTAGTACTTAATATTTTAAGTCAATTATCTCCTAAAAAGGGGGGACTAAAGTAACAAGCCACTATTGTTGAGAGAAAGTGAAGGCTGATTCTAAAATAATGCAACTAACTAGGTTATGTGTTCTCATGACTTCATAACCACAAGGCATTTTTATACTAGTGATCTATTCTCGTGTTTAGTGATATAATATCGGTAAGTTAACTTTAACTAAATGGTTGGTCCCCTATTTAGATGATTATCACCACGCGACTTGGTCCTTATGCGGATGTATACTTAACTAACCCTTACCCTTGATATCATATTGGTTATTCATGGACAAGGTCAAGCTATTAGATGAGGGTTGATAGCCTCAAATCTCCGTTTGTTAATCCCTTCCCATTCATTACTCCTTTGATCCGATGAGTAAGAAGGCAAACAATGTTTGCAACGTTAAGAAATAATTAAAACGAAGGGAAAACAATATATGCATAAACCCCCGCTCAAGATTCAAAAAGTATTTTTACCTAAGTGTGTGTTAATTCATCATGGTTCCCACAATCCTAATTATAGATTTTAGCCTTCATAATTAGAAGTAAATTCATAGCATTCATAGACAAAAGCATAAATTAATGTTTTATAAAGAATGATGGTAAATAAACTTGTTTGATTATTGCAAAAACAGAAGAATTAATCACAACAGCAATTCAAAGCATTGAAATCTTTGTTAATCAAGAGTTTATAATAATCTTCTACCAAATGATGTTCAGAAATTTTCCTAACTTACAAAGAAATAAAGTGTATTTATAATAGATTTTTCCTTCTTTTTCCTTTATTCTGATTATTCTCAGGAAGTTTATTTTCCCAGTTATCCAGTTGCCATAATCTCAGTTGGCTTGCCTTGAACAAGTTTACATGTGCCGCGCAGCACTAGGCCGCGCCAGGCTCTAATAAGTTACACTGGGAGGCTGGGGCTGGCTTTCAAGGCCGGGCAATGCGCTCAAACTGTTGCTGTCGTGCCTACTAGAGCACTGGAGATAGTGCCATGTCATGCGGCTGGTAAAGTGGGCAGGCAGGCGCGCCTCGCGCCTTTAGTCGCGTAGTAGTTGTAAGTGCCACCGATGGTCACAAGAAGCATAGCCGTGCACTCATTTTTGGCCTTGTTCTTGCCATTTAGTCTGTTTTCTTCACATGTGTTTCAAAAGCCTCAAATACACCCAAATCTATCCTTATTAGCCCTAAAAGCATCTAATGATGTGCGTTAGCTAATTTCACAAATATATAACATAAACACATGTAAACATACATAATTTTACATCAAAACATAGTAAAGTATGGGCAAAATTATGTCTAAGAAGTGTGTAGGTACGCCCTTCATCATCTAGACTTCAAAATTCTTTATAAGATGATAACATGAAATTTAGATAAATAATAAAACATACTTGATCATATGGGCTTGCCTAATACGGAAATCTGCTTAATTACAACACAATATTCGAAAACATGAACATAGGCATGGGTAATTCGAAATCATACTTTCTTCATAATCGTCTCATCATGCTTGAATACATATTTCATAGATCTCAAATTTATGAGCTTGATGGGCATCATAATTTATGAAACTTGAAAAACCTAATTTATAATTGAAAACATTGTAAAATCTTCCCATTAATCATAATTCAATACTACAAACATACTAGGATCATACCCACATTAAAACTTAGAGAATTCACATGTTAAGCTAAAACCCCATAGGTTCATCAATTAGAAATTTATGAATTAAGAGGGGATTGGGCATGGTGTGAACAATTACACCCATTCATATCCCTACATACCTGAAGAGATATGATTTCACAACTTCCTTGATTGCCCAATAAGAATTTGGGGAGGAACTTGAGGAATTTAGTGTTGATCACCTTTAGGAACTTCTAGACTTGCATGCATGAAAGTGAATAAGCTCAGGAATGAACTTACCCCTCTTAACACACCTCTTTTCTTAGCTTAAACAACATAGTTTAGGCCTTAGAACTTAGAAATTATGGAAAAGCCCTTAATAAATGGCAAGGAAAAACACACTCGTCAGTCCCCACAAGGGACTGGATGACTCGTCGTCACTAACCACGGCCCGTGGTCACTTCCCGTTACCTGCACCGACTCTGCCTTGCAAGGGTCACCACGAAGGACACCAATGACTCGTGGTGACTAAGCGCTACCCATGCTGCCCAATCACCTAATCTTTAGTCAACTCTTGACCACTGACACTCAGATGGATCATGGTGCTGACCATGACTCGTGGTCACACCCGTGGTCACCTTAAAATCAAAATTTCAACCTCAATCCAAGCTCCTCCCAACAAGTCACATAACGACTCGTGGTGCACCTACGGGTCACTAGACGACTCGTCCTGTGACCTAGTGTAGAAAATCCTTTTTCTCTCTGTATCAACTCCCGGGTATAATCTTAGAATTTTGATGGCATTACAGAGGATCTCGTCTTAACTCAAACTATCATGATAGAGCCTTATATGATGCCCCACTATTCTAAGTGGTCAGGATTGTTCCCGACTTGGTTCCTGTGAGGGGACGTGCGTGCATGGTAATATCAGGATCCAATAATATATATATATATATATACCTATGATGGCACGTAGTTCTGAGACCACGGGGTTTACCTAAACGTCGGGTCTAGCAGGTGCTAGACACTCGCCCAAAAACATGCACGTGAGGGATCATATAGTAATCGTGAAATCATTCATAAAGTGCATGGCCAAATAAAATAATAACATGATGGATCCTACTTGAAATAGATGATTAGCCATCAATAAGGGCCTGTGAGTTGGCCAAGATTCATAAATCCATAAATCATGAAATCCAATCATACTTTTTCAAATATTTATATACTTGATATTTATAAATCCATGATGAGTACTTGAGAGAAATCATAATATAAATCATAAATCATAATGTAGGGTTTAAGAAAATTAAGATCATAATGGTATCATAACTGACTTTTCATGAAGCATACATGATTGGGCATAATTTATTTTAAAATTTGAAACTACAAATTAATAATCAAATATAGTTATAAAATCTTACCATAGATCATAAAACATGATTTGATACATGAAGGGAATTGACCATAGATAGATCATAGAGAATTTCACAAGAATTGGAATAAACCCCATAAAATCATGAAACTTGAATCTAGAATTGAAGTCCATGGAATTGAGAAGAATTTAGAGCATGAGTGTGAACGAAACTCTCATTCATAGACTCACATATCTGAATTGATAATCCCTTGACTTTACTTGAAGATTCCAATAAGATTTGAAGAGGTTGAAGAAGAACCCTAGCTCATTTCTTGAGAGAAAATTCATGATCTTTGGAGAGGGTGAGGATTTCTAGATAGGCCAATCCCTTTAATCTGACCTTTAAGGAAGCCCAAAACAACGTCATTTAGAAATTAAAAGCATAGAAGTTTACCAAAATTCCCCAAAACTATCGAAATAAAACCCGCAATTAAGGTACACATGACCAATAGTACAGGTCGTAGGTTGATTGAATACGAGTTGTACAATGCCTGTTGCAGCTTCAGTAAATTGCTATAACCTTAACTCCGAACTCCAATTAGTGCAAGGTTGGATGTTTTGGAAAGAAGACTAAAAGGGCTTCAATTTGATATTCTGAATCACCCAAAAAGATGTTGTATTATGGGAGCTATAGTCGTTTGAGTTTGACTCTTGTAAGAACTTAGATGAAAACTCAATCTGTAAAAAGGTTCTCAACTCAACTTTGTGCTAGAGGTTCCTTATGACCATAATTTGCATCTAAGGCACTTTTTATACTTAGAAATTGATCTTAATACCTTATTTTCATAAATTCATTTGGCTCGGGTCTATCCATATACCTAGAACAATTCCAAACTTAGCTCGAAAGTCCGAGGCATTATAATATATCAACTCTCATGACTGAAACTGACGATTCACATCATCATATTACGACTCGCATAATGAGTCGCACCACCAACCTATGACTCGGGGTTTCCTCCAATGGCTAATGTATCCATTTTCCCCAACTATCTGAATATTTCCATGACTCGTACCAAGACCCAGAACTCCATCCTACGAGTTGTACTATTACCTGTACAATCATTCACCCGATAACTCCAAAGACTTGCTACTTAATTTCCGGCTATGGGTCATACCCACATACTATGGCTCGTGGTGGGGACTCGTGAATGGGATACAACTTATCTTATCTTAGATCCACGGGTCTTCCTATGACTTGTAGGTTGAGTCATACTAAAGTAATTTTTTTCCACTTTTCCTGTTTCTCACACTTCAAATCTCAGGTCTAGTCTTAGTAACTTTCATGGTATTATATTAAAAAACAATAGAAAATTCTTGAAAAACTTCACACTTGAGAAAAGCAATAGTAGCAATTTAATTTGGTTATTCACTAAGAGTCTAGTTTTAGTGAGTTTGACATCCGGCTCGCAAGAGCCACTTTATTTATTATACGACTTTGCAGCGCTGCACGTGCATTTAAGTGCGAATCAAATTTTTGTGTCGTTGCCGGGGACTGGAAAATTGGTGAATTTCTTATTTTTGTGTTAATATTGTATTTTCTAAAGTGCAGAAAACTTGGTCTTATTCATTACTTTTGCAGGTACTACAGGTTGGTACTTCCAGCAAGTTGTTAAGGGATATAGAGTTAGTAGAACCATACCCCTGAACCTTAAAAAAAGAAGTTTGAGATGGTTGAGAAGGGAGGGTGCTACTTTGTATTCCATCTAGCAAGTTCAATAGGACGAGGTTGTTCTAGTAGAGATGGAGGCTAGAGCAGTCCATGAAGTGGCAATCCCACTCCTAACAAATGTTACCCCTAGTATCCGCAGACCAAAACCTATAGAAATATTTGAGCTAAAGCAGAACATGGTGCGGTTGCTGCATACAAGTAGAAAATATACTGTGCCTAACACATGAGGATCCATCAAAGATTTCTTGCAAAACTCTTTTTGGAGATCAGTGACACCTTTCTCCCACCGAAGTGTCGATTGATTATGTCTCGGCTCATCCTTTTTCCATTCTAATTATTAGGAGAAGCAAAGCGGTGGTTGAAGGCAGGACCACCAAACTCCATCACAACATTGTATGACCTGGAAAGGAAGATCCTCATTAGATTTTTTCTGTATGACAAGGCTGCAAAGTTGAGAAGTGAAATTCTGAATTTCAAGCAGAGGCTAGATGAAAATTTATATCTTGCTTAGGAAAGATTCAAATCTCTTCTTAGAGATTGATCCCATCACCAATAGACCAATGAAGTGCTGGAACATACTTTTTTTGGAGATCCTTGACCCACACACCAAAGTTCTGTTAGATTCTGCGCGTAAGGTCACACCAGAGAAAACTTATGAGGAGTCAGTGTACACTTTGCTGAATAGAACTGCATAGGGAAATTTAAAGTGGCACAGTGATGCATCAAAGGGAGCAGTCAAAAATCCTGCTGGAATGATAGAGATCGATAGTGTGAATGCCTTGGCAACTTAGTTGGCCTCCCTTCCAAAATCATATGATGACTCACTTCACAGGCTGAATTCTTGCACAACCAAGTGGCACATGTACATGAAACAAACTAGCTCAAAGTTGGTGTAAAATATGTGAAGGCAGCGGTTATGTAGTAGAATCTATGGAGCAAATCCAGAGTCAGTCAATTTTGTGGGTAAAATGCTGAGGGGGAACAAGAACTACGGGAACACCTACAATAGAACCGGCAAAATACTCCCAACTTCTTGTGGGTGGAAATTAGGATGTAGGTCAAAATTTTCAAAGAACCTCAGTAGCAATATAAGTAGCAGGGTAAGCAAGCTAGTGTTCCACTCAAGCAGCATAGAGGAGATGTTGCAGAAGATCATGGACGACCAAGAAAAAATAGCCACGGAGATTAAAAATAAGCAGTTAGCCACTAGGAACTTAGATAAGTAGATGGGGAAATTAGTTGCAACTCAAAATACCAGACCTTAAAGGGGGCTTACTGAGTGACAATATCCAAACCCAAAGCAAGTCATGTCTATTAGTTTGAAGAGAGGGGTAGATCTAGATGATACACCAGTGAAACATAAGAAAAATAAGGTGCAGGCAGAGTTGACAAGACCAGGCCCATATACTTACAAGGGCAAAGCCAAGGTAGCTACAGATAACAGCATACAACCAGCAATACATCCAGCTTTAAGATACTACTAGCAATCATTCCATCAAAAGCTTCAGAAAAGCAAGGAGGATGCTTGTTCAAGAAGTTCTTTGACATTTTTAAAGAACATCACATAAATCTACCTTGATAGGTATTTTGCAGGGAATGCCCAAGTATGTCAAACACTTGAAGGAGGTGGTGTCCAACAAGAAGAGGCTAGTTGATATGGAGATTGTGGCACTCATGCAGAAGAGTACAATTCTAGAGTGATACAAGCCGCTAAAAGCACAAAGATCCGTGGAGTTTCACCTCCCAATATAGATAGGTGGAAGTGAGCTAATGTAAGCCTTGTGTTATTTAGGGGCTAGTGTGAACTTAATTCCCTTATCATTGAATTAATACACTTGATTTGGAAAATCAAGGCCTTCTAGAATTGTGTTGTAGCTAATGGGCCAAACTAGAGTGGTTCCTAAAGCGATCATAGAGGACGTGCTCATCAAAGTTGGTAAGTTCATAATCCTTGCTGACTTTATTATTCTTGACTTTGAAGTGGATGACAGGGTACTAGTTATATTGGGGCGTCCATTCAATACGGGCGGACCACTGATAGATGTCAGCAGGCAACCTGAAATGAGGGTAGACGATAAAGAGGAAACCTTCAAAGTGTAAAAAGCACTCAATACCCCAGCACACTACAAGGATCTATCTATGATCACTAAATTAAAAGAAAATGAGTGTGGGATGGAGGAGTACAAGCTGACAAGCTCTCATCTGAAGGCTCATAGACTCGAGAACCGAGCTCGTATATGATAGGATGCAATGTGATCCTAGTGGAAATATAATGGTTACAAAGAGGAAAAGTATGGAGGTTATTCCCTCAATAGTTAAGAAAAGAAAGAAATGGTTCCGAAAAGGAAGAAGAAGTTGTGTACATCCTGAAAGGGGTGTAACTAACATCGCGCCACGACGTAAAATCAGGCACTTCTTTGGGAGACAACCCAAATTGTATACAAATATAAATTTTCTGTTATTATTTTTTTAGTTACGCCCCTGCTTGTTTTTGCTTTGTTTAAATTAGATGAAGGGGAAGTTTGAATACCTACAGAATAAAGCTAAGGAGCATGAGGAAAAATGAGTGTGGGATCATCGAGCCCTATGAACTATGTCATTAGCTAAGCCTAGAGGCCTCGTGAAGTATTCTTAGATGAAGGGCGTATTTATGCATTTCTTAGCCATATTTTGCCCATACTTTACTATGTTTTGAGAATAAATTACGTTTGTTTGCATGTGTTTATGTTATATATTTGTGAAAAGAGATAACACATGATTAGATTCTTTTTGAGGGCTAAAAGCGATGGATTTGGGTGTATTTGAGGCTTTTTGAATGAATGTGAAGAAGTTGGAATGAACAAGCAAAGATCAATGCGTGCAGCTACACTGCCACACCTGCGCGAGGTGCCAACACTGTTGAGCGACTAGAGGCGTGAGGCCCCAGTCCTTCAGCACGATGACATGCGCAATGTGGCACTACACCGGCACGAGGTGCAACTCATCCAACATGGATGCTACGCGGTGCGCTAGTCCTATCTAGGTGCCAACATGGGAATCCTACTTCAACTAGGAAAAGGAGCTACAAATCCCAAATCAAATTCATGAAGGAACAAAGAAGGCATAAATCTACTATTATTAATAATTCTTTTATTTTATGTATTAAGGAAGAAGATTTTAGGAGTGAACTTTTTAGAGAAATTACAACTTAGATTTGAGAGTTAGAAATACATTGAGATACTTGTTGTTGAATTGGGTAATAATCAACTGAGTTTCTTCCTATCGTTGTAAGCATTAATTTATGCTTTCTTGTCTATGAATGCTACTAATTTACTTATAAACATGATAGGCTAAAACTTCCAAAACTAGGGTTGTGGGAACCATGGTGAATTAATGAACTAGGTTTGCATGGCGTGATTCTAAACCAATACAAAGCGCTTGTATTGTATTCTTTTCATCTTAAATTTTTCTTAACGGCGTGCAAACATTGCAATTTCTTGAGCCTAGAGAAGTATAGATTAGAAAAGAGAATTACAATAAAGCCTTTATTTTTATGATCATTGTATTAACTTGAGCTGCGGTCGCAGGAGTGTTACATTTGGGAAAAATTGATAACTGTTAAATTTATATTCCTCATGAGACCTAACCCGGTGATTGAGTATAGTCATCCAATAGGGACAAACCAGTCATTTTGATGAACCCTATTTATCAGTTCTACAAGTAATTATTGGGATAGATCACGCGGAGAACTGCTGTTATGAGTCCATGGGGAGCACTTACCAGTAAGTTGCATTAATTTGGAATCAACCTTCAATTCTCAACAATATTACTTGTCTCTTTTTTTTACAAATTTCCCACTTTTAGGAGATGATTGACTTAAAATTTTAATACTAGAGTTCTTCTATATCCTTTAGTATTTCCTATAGGTTTGACCCAAACCTCTTAGTTGTAGCCTTTTATTGACAACAACCGCTTCATACTTTTTTAGAAGTGTGAGTTTGAGCTTTTATCAAAAAGTGTTGTTGCTGGGGGAATATGGCTTAGATTAGATTAGTTGCTTGTGTTTAACTTTTAGTTTTTATTTCCTATTTTAATGCTTTTTTTTTTTCTTTTTCTGACTTGTTATAGGTTAGCATAGTAAAACAAGCGGCCAAAATTTGGCTACGGCCCACAACAGGTATCTTGATAAAGTCTGAGTAATTAAAGATAACTGTGTCATGCCAGATGTTAAATTAGGCGCTACTTAGAGGCAACCCAAGATAAATTTTTTTTATTTTTTTTATTTTTTTTATTTTTTTTATTTGCTTTATTTATATTTTTAACAAATTTGAGCAAGAACATTGAAAACGGGGTGCAAAACTGTTGGACGAGCATAGATGGCATCGCACAGGCCAAGTAGCAGAAGGCCCGGCGAGGCGCTGGCATAAGTGTCGCACGGCCTGGCACAACGCTGACAAGCGAGACACCACATTCAAAGGTGTGGTGTCGGGCGAGTCAAAGCGGTGAGAGCTCCGTGATGTACATCAGTGAAGACGCTTTGAGCGCTAGGACACGGAGCAAGGTCCCAAGCAAAAAAATTAAGGGTCAAAATGTAAATTCTAGCCCATATGGATTCTTTTAAAAGCCTATACCTAAATATTTCAGCTCATTTAGAAGAGAATCGCCGCACAATCTTGAATTCTCAAGAAAATCCTCTCAAAACATTATCTCTTCATCAAATTCTTCCAACTTTTTTCACCAAAATCACAAAGTATATTATTTTTCCTGTGAAACCTCCATAAAATGACACCAAAAATAAACAAAGGGAAAGGTGTTTCTTCAGCCACAACAAAAAGAAACAAGGAGAATCTAGTGAAGAGAAGCATGAGGATGTGAGGAAAGCACCACAACCATTGAGACGATATGGGCTCCGTTGGTTCACAGAGAAATAAGCTAAAACATAGTTCAAAGAGCATAAAGAATCCAAATACTCACATGATATGTTTACTGGAAGAAATTGCTTGTCACTAGTTTTCCCTCACATGGTAGATAAATTACAGACTCTTGGTCTTAGTTTTTTGTTTGATGCTCCAGATGATTGTAATTTGAATATGGTGATGGAATTCCTTGCAAATTGGATGCCAAAGGAGAGGTCGAACCAAGTTAAAATTAGGGGTCAAATTATCGAGCTTACACCTATTGCTTTGAATAGATTACTTGGGATACCTAATATTGACCCACAACCCTTTTTAAAATCGTGAAGAAACCCCCGTATAGAGACATTAGAAATACTCTATGTGGCCCTAACTCTGTTGCAAAGTGGACTCGCCACCAATAGTTTGGGTATCACGTTTCACTTTCATATGCTCACCTAAGTAGAGAGACACGTCTCTAGTTAAAAATTGTTTGTGCTTGTTTAGTGCCTCGGAAAGCACAAACTCCATGTGGCTAGGGAAAGAGTGTGTCTTGTCTATGTGTTAATGACTGGAATGCCAATTAATTTGGGGGTGCTCATTAAAAATGTGTTGAAGAGAGCAAGGGTAAAAGGGATAAAATTTAGGTTTGGGGGTCTCTAACCTGGATTTCGCAGGGGAGTGACATTGAGGAGGAGGAGGCTATTGAGAGACTGCTTATGATCCTAGGGGGATCAATATGAATAAAACTAAGGAACCTGAGGGTATAAACGGTCCAGTCTTTTCTCACAATGAGCGCAATACGTGAATTGATAACATGTTGAGCCACTTGTACGGTGTGCAAATGCTCTAGATGAGGATGAATGGTGTGACTGAGGAGCAGCTACAGCATCTTAACATGGATTACCCTCTGAGCGAACACTCGTGAGCACTTTGTAGAGTTAGGCCTTTATATGAGGATCCCTTGATGATAATGTGGCTATAGAAGACGAGATGGCGAGAATAGACTAGGACATAGAGTCTAGTGATGATAATGAGGAGGATTCTAAGATGGGAGAAGCTGCTCTTACCCCTACAAACGACAAGGAGTAGAGGCCCAAGGAGTTCACTCTTTTACTTTTTATGCTTTATTGCTTTAGCACTGGGGACATTGTTACTAATAAGTGTGGGGTAGGAGAAGTAAACTTCATATTACCATGCATGCCTTAATTGCTAAGTTTGCACATGGTAGGCCTAGTTTGTTTTTTTGAATATTATGACTTATTCTTGCATACTTGTTGGTTTGTAGTATTTATTTATAGGTTTATTTTATTTTTGGTTCCTCCGATTTTTGTTTTTGATACTTTTCTGGTGGATAGTCCCTTAGAACCGACTAAAGAGTCTAAATTTTTATTTTTTATTTTTTTAGACATTGAGTCATGACTTTGCCCGAGGATGGATGGATGACTGACCGTCTTAAGGGAAAGTAGTCATTAGAAGAACAAGAACTTGACCTACGAAGCAAGGCTAATGCAGGTTCTTCACTTAAGGTATCATTGAGACTTTATGAAAATTCACTCAGAAATGTATGGAAAAGGTAGAAACACTTAGTCTTTTAGAATTTGACTCTTGTGATTGAAAAGAAAAATTGGGCTTAATTATGTTATGCATGCTATATGAATATATGTGTTTATGTGATCTTGATTTCTATTGTTAAACCATTTTGTGCCAATGTATGAGGAATTTTTTATATATTCCATGCTTGTAAATTGATGTCTATAATTTGTCCGGTGTGAATGCAAAATGAAATTAGAATGATGAATTTAAGAAGTTGTATAGGCAATTCTTAGGTATTCTGTTTTTATCCCATTTCACCTACCTTAATGTAATTGTACTAGCGCTATGCTTTAGCCTTACCCTATTTTGATAGCCATATTATTAAACTTAATCTCTTTTTATTCTATTAACTAGAATTAGATCCAAGTGACTCCTAGAGCACTTTAATGAAAATTTGGAAAAGTGAAGGGAAAATCCAAAAAGTGGCAAAATTAGAAGAAAAAAGGGTGAAAATTGCTAAACAAGGAGGGTGATGTTAGCGGAAAACAAAAAGAAGAAAGATCTGAAAAATAATGATAAAAAAATGTGTGAATGAACTCAGTGTTGAAAATTACCACTAGTCACCTATGTGTTTAAAACTGAAAATAAAAAGTGGTATAAGGAGAAAAATGGGAAATTACAAAGTGTGCTAAAAATAAAAAGTGTTGTGAAGTATTAAAGTGCTTAGGGAGATTAGTCACCAACTTGGTCAAATAGTCCCTACCCGTCCCGTAGTCTATATTACTACCAAATTAATTTCCTAATTGATCCTTGATTCATAAATTTATATTAGTGAAATATTACACTAAGGGCAAGCCTATGGTCCTTCTTTTACATGTATGTTGAGTTTTTTGGGAGAGTGAGCGGAAATTTTTATTTAAGTTCATGTTCATGATTTATATCTTGTGTGTGAAAGGGAATCTCTCCAAATTGTGAGGGCAAATTGTAAGACATTGGTATATCTTGATTGCAAAATTATATATGATTCATGTTGGCCCAAATATGTCTTTGACAGTTAGTTTTCAAAGGCTAGGTGATCTCGAACTTTGACATTTTTAATGTTGATCCTATATGCCATTGAATTATTTGTTTCATTGATTTGTCTCATGATCCTAAGTGCAAGTAGACCTATTTGTAGGATGAATTTTATGTCTAAATTTTTGAAGGGAAGTAGTAGATTGTTCGAGGACAAACAATACTTTAAGTGTGGGGTGATGATGAAGGGCGTATTTACGCACTTCTTATCCATATTTTGCCCATACTTTACTATGTTTTGAGAATAAATTATGTGTGTTTGCATGTGCTTATGTTATATATTTGTGAAAAGAGCTCACACACATGATTAAATGCTTTCAGGGATAAAAGTAATGGATTTGGGGTGTATTTGAGGCTTTTTTGAATGAATGTGAAGAAGTTGAAATGAACAATGCTGCATCAATGCATGTAGTGTTAATCGCCACACCTCGCAAGTGGAGGAGAGGCATGAGGCATGCCGCAAAGATCGCCACAACCAAAGGCGCGAGGCACCAGTCCTTCAGTGAATTGACATGCATGAAATGACACTACATTGGCACGAGGCACAATTCTCATCCAGCGCGATGCCATGCGCGCACACCAGTCCTATCCGTGCCAAGACAAACTTACTTCATCATGCAGCAGCCATAAATCCCAAATCAAATTCATGAAGAAAACAAATAAGGCATAAATCTACTATTATAAATAATTTTTGAATTTACTTTATTAAGGAGATGATTCTTAGAGTGAACTTTTGAGAAATGATGAAATCGATTATTAGAAATACATTGAGATATTTGTTGTTGAATTGTTCTTCCTTATTTTTAATAACTAAGGGCTTCTTCCTATCATCTGTAAGTATTAGTTTATGATTTTTCTATGAATTCTACTAATTTACTTATAAACACGATAGGCTAAAACTTCTACAACTAGAGTTGGGGAACCATTGTAATTAATGAACTAGGTTTGCACGACATAATTCTAAACCAATACTAAACACTTGAATTTTATTCTCTTCATCATAAAAATGTTTCTTAACGGTGGACAACATTAGATTCTGGCCTAAATTTCTACTTTCTTGAGCCTAGAGAGGCAGAGATTAGGAAAAAGAATTACAACAAAGCCTTGATTTTTATGATCATTGTATTAACTTGAGCTATCGTTGTGTGATAGTTCAATTTGGGACAAATTGATAAGAGTTAAATTTAAACTTCATGAGACCTAACCTGGCGATTGAGTATAGTCATCCAATAGGGACACACCAGTCATTTGGATGAAACCTAATTATCAGTTATACAAGAAAAGTATTGGGATAGATCACAAGTATAAAACCCAAAGTAGTTGTGAATCCATGAGGAACACTTACTCTAGTTAGTTGCAATCATTTTGAACTAACCTTCAATTTCTCAACAGTATTACTTGTTACTTTTTTTACAAATTCCCCATAGGAGATAATTGACTTAAAAGCTTAAATACTAGTATTCTTTTATATCCTTCCATATTCCCTGTGGGTTCGACCCCAACCTCTTAGTTGAGTACTTTGACAAGAATTTTGTCAGAAGTGTGAGCTTAAGCATTATCAATCCCTAACCCTTGTTTGATTTTAACTAATTATTTGGGACATGGTATAAAGCTTTCTCTTAGAGCAGAGATATGAAAGAGAGTTGTTATGAGGATGAACAAGGCTTTTAAGTGTGGAGTGGTGATCTTAGGAATATTTATACGTTCAAGTGTCATTTTATGCCTATCTTGTAGCTTATTTCGTAACCAATTCGATTATAATCTCATATATTACATTAAATTATGTTCATGAACTAATTTGTGTTATTAGGCCTTTTTGTAGGTTGAAATTAACAATGAATGGAGCTCAATGTGAAGATAATGACCCTAAAATTGAAGATAAATGCTAAGGAAGGATTATGGATGGTGAGAAAAGCTAAAAATGACATTTGGAGTTAACTCTATCTCCATGGAGAAGCATTGAAGCATTCAAAAATGTGCCACAAAGTAAAAAATTAATTTATATGAGTAGGGACTGCAAAACGTGAGCATCCACAACTATGACATGTCACAGAGCTAGATCTCCGCATTCACCGGAGTCAAATGGAGATGGGATCTTCGCGATAGCCGAGTGTCATAGAGCTGGATTCTCGCGATGGCCAATGCGCCACAGAGTCGTATTGCCGTGATGGGCAGCATGGCACATTGATGCAAAACCAATTTTTGTCCATCTATAAATAGGATACTTAGCTTCTTATTAAAAGTTCATGATATATTTTTGGAAAGCAGTTGCCTAGAGCAAGGAGGAAGGAGGACTGCACATTGTTTGGGTTTTTTTACTTTATTTATTTTTTTCATTCACTTATCTTACATGACTTCAAGTATAATCATGGATTCGTGTAGAACAATGAGTAGCTAAAAACATACTCATTTTAGGTTGAGGCCACAAACATGAATGCTTATGCATAAATTCTTGTTGATTTAATTATTTATTGTGTATGATTATTCTTGCATTCTTGTATTTATTATTTTAATGATCGATCACCATGAAAATTCACCTAGAATCCTTAGGCAAATGTGGAATGCAAGGAGTATGATTCTTTTAAACATACTTGCATTTAGAATAGAAATATAATTAATGTGTCATACCGGTTAATAAATGGGATGATAGCTAAATGTGTAGAATTGAGATATCACATACCACTCAATGATATATTTATGAGGTCAATTTGATGCACAAATAGTAGAGGCTCGAAAGACCATAACCATATCTTTTACCCCTTAATCAACAATCAAGATAAGTATTTGACCAACTTCAATAGATGCTAGGCAGGAATGTAGGCCTCAACTCTGGAATATTTTTCATTAGTGTTTTCAACTTAGTTCGTGATTAATTTTAGGATTTTACAAACAACCAAAAAAAATTAAAACCTTTGCACTTGATAAAAGCAATACTAGCACTTCAATTTGGTTATTTGCTAAGAGTCTACTCCCTGTGGGTTCCTACATCCAAACTTGCAAGAGACATTTTATTACATGTACGATCGCGTTCATTTAGGCGTAAACACCAGGTTATATGCCCTTGTGATTATGCCTGACTCAGCTATTATATGATTGATGTCTCACGTTTATAGTTTTAGCCTACGTACCAGTACATTCAGTCATACTGACGTCCTTCGCCTAGGTACCTGTGTTCGTGCCACAGGTACAGTAGAGGATGGGATCGCGCTGAAGTAGCAATATTTGAGATCAGAGTATGTTTTTGTATGCTCCTTTCTTCCTAGATCTAGGCCTAGTTAATTCAGCTTGAGTTATAAGTTACAGTTATGGGTAGATCAGCCCTGTTCCGATCATTAGCCAGTTTATTCTTTGAAGGATTTGTGTACTTAATATGTATAAGGTATTTCGCTTAGGCCTTGTTGGCATTTCGCTTATTTATTTATTTGAGAACCTGCGGGTCTAGATGTTTGCTCTAGTTGATTATGACTCGGTGGCCTGGACGACCTATGTGTTATAGTTATAGTCGATGCATAGCTGACCCCCAGTTAGTTAGGTATCGGGAGCTAGTCGCGCCCTCCTAGTTTTTGGGGCAGCGATAAACTTGTTATCAAAGACAGGAGTCCACAAGTTGTGTCTAGTAGAATTTTGCCTATGGATATATTATGCACTTATACTTACAATCAGAGGCTATAGGCATTTAGGAGTTGTTTCACTTTGTTCATTAATAGATCGTACTATAGAGTGGAAGTTGCAGGTGATGTTTGTAATCTACGTCATGCTTATATTTTTGAATTTGCCTTCGCAAGGAAGATGTCTAAAGATTTACTCCAAGACTAAAGCCGGAGAGGGTCCTAGTGGCCCTTCTTCCGATCAAAGAGATAGATTAGAGGCTCTAAGTGAATTTGCTACTCCCCATACTATAAAGTTCCTCCAAGTTCTAATCGAAACTTCACTGGGATAGGATTCAGCCTCCTATTGTTCTAGTTTCTATAGAGTTAAAAGAAGGAGATAGAGTTGTTGATTCTCCAACACTTGTTGTACCTTTTGGTGTATTAGAGAGATGAAATTTCGAGAAAGCATTTCAGATGTGAACTCGAGTGGTGGTGATTCAAAAATTAGCAGTTGAGCCGAATAACAGGATTCAGGGAAAGTAATTTGAGAGCTCTAGGGCTCAGGAGTTTTGAGCCAAATCCTCCGCCTTGCTAGATTAGACCTGGATGAGACCTTGAGAATTTCCATTGATCAAATATGCCGAATAATGTGTATGATGCGGCCATGGAACAGAGGTAGTGAACAAGACCACTAGGCTACATAATGTGACTATCCTATGGTTGGAGGATTGGGATCGATTCAAGGGATCTAGTGTACCTCCTATTGAATAGGAGGAGTTTTTAGAAGCCTTTATGGATTAGTGCTTTCCACGAGCTGGAGTTGATTATTCGCACCTAGAGCAGTAGCATTAGTGTTCGTGGAATATAACCTCGTGTTTAATTCTTTGGCCTACAATGTTTAAATATAGTGTGGAATATGAGGGATAGAGTCCATTAATTTGTGTTAGGCTTGGGACACTATCTGTTCTAAAAATGTTTAGATGTGTCCACCCAGACAGATATGACTATTGCTCGGATGCAAGAATTTGCTCAAAAGACGGAGGATCTGATTCAACGTCTCTCAAGTAATGATAGAGAAATAGAATAGAGTAAGAAGACCATGTGAACGGGATCATTTAAGGCCCTCATAGTGTTCCAAGACCCCAGAGGGCCAGAGAGGATGTAGTACACTTTCAGGGCCAACAGTAACAGGCCATGGTAAAAGCAAGGAAAAAGAGAAGCTTTCAAGTTCAAGCATGTTTAACACTGATTTTATATCTTAAGTGATTAAGTTTTGATTTTTACATCTCCCTGTGATGTTTTTGAAAGTATGAATGGAAAAATGGCATTGGAGTTAATCATCACTCCCGTGGCAGTATATAAATCTGCATTGACTTAAAAAGTTTACTAATTATGTGGTGCTAAAGCATACCTATCTTATGTCAGATAAATAGATTGAGTTGAATAAGTACGGTTCAATATGAAGCATCAACAGAGAACGATGGTTACGAATATATGGAATGCTTGATTATGATATAAGGCAAGAAAAAATTAAAGATATTATGGCTAAAGCTTCTGCCCACAGAGGTATAACACTCATTTGAGGATGAATATTTTTAAGGAGGGGAAGATGTTACACCCAAAAATTATTACTTGATATTTTTATGTTTTATTAAGGGAAGTACAGGTTATATGTTGGTCGTAGATGAAGAGGGAAACATGTACAAAGGAAAGAGAGAAGAGTAGGTGAAGTTCATCAGTAAGGAGCCAACTTTAAATGATAATATCTCTCAATCTATAATGATTTAGAAGTCCTATGACCTATGAAATTAAAGGTCTATGAGTCTACTTTTAAGAACATCAAACCGATCATCATTCTGAGTTTTGAGTAAAAATATAATAGCATTTTATCGAGACACTCTCGAGCTGTAACGTAGGGGCCCCATCCTAGTGCCTCACCCACCCCACCTCTTATAAATTTAAGTTATTTGATGCCCAAAATATTTCATCCACATCTTATATAGCGCCACTTTCTTGTAGCCTATTTCCTCTATATTTCTATCAAATTGAAGGTGAAATCAAGTATCAAATCTCTATGGAATCACAAGTTCTTTGGATGAGAGTTCGTGAAGTCAATGGGAACATTTCTACTAGAATATTTTATGAGTTGCTTCTTTTTTGAGTTTTTTCTGTGTAGTGAAAAGAGGAGGAACATGCTCCTAATTTAACTAAGTATATATCCAAGTAATGGTAAGAAATTTCATCTTTTATTTTCTTGTGTTTATGGAGTTAGAACTTGGAGAAAAGTTGTTGTATTGGAGTTGTTGTTGCTGTGTGTTCTGGGTATATTGCTGCCCATTTTTCCAGAAAATTTCTAGTCTGTGGGAATCTTGTTTTCCAAACTCTCTCTACTTCCAGCCGTAACTAAGAGAAAAATCAAGAAAAGTTTGGATAAAGATTTGTGAAGCTTTGGAGGCTAGTTCTATAGAGATAGTTAATTGTGTTGGCTACAAGCATTGTGTTGTTGTCAAGCAGCTTTGGAAGTTATAAGATATGATATATTTTCATATTTTTGGAAGTTAATCACCAATAAAGGTAAGTCAAACCTCCTCAAAATTTCCTCAAGTTCATTACACTTAAAATTTGTAAAAGTGCTAAACATTGTCGTGTGTTGTTCCTGTTTCGCCGCCGGTTTGGACATGGATTCTTGGATGGAATTTTGGGCATGAACCAGCCTTAATTTTGTGCTTTCAAGCTAAGGATGTTGAAGGTTTTGATTTTCTTGTGAGAGATATTGGCCAAAGAACATGACGAAACAAGGTATGTAAAAGCATCCTTTCACTTTGATTCTAGCACGATTCTATGTTGATGAGTAGAACCGGAAAACAGATGTTCTTAACCCAAGTAGAGTGTTGTTTAGAAATGTTTAAAGTATGGAAAATGTGATTGAAAAGTAGGGTTATAAATATGTTTGTGAACTTTTGAAAATGTGAAGCAATTTGGATATTGAAAAATGCTCTAGTATTGTGTTGTCGCTGTTGTGGATATGGGGCTCGGTCTGGAATCTCGTGCGCTGCTAATTGTGAGCTGGTCCAGACAGATATATATATATATATATATATATAAATAAAATCTCAAATGTATTTGAAGTTCTGGTTTTAAGGGAAATAGGGAAGAAGGCTAAGACGATGACGCGTAAATGAACTTAATGCTCGAAAATGGTTTTAAGCTAAGAAAGATAAATGAGGATAACTATAAAATGGAAATGTCTATTATAGTTGTCTCCTCTTATGCACATATTTTAAGGTATAAGTCCTGAAGGGAGATTGTCCATTCCTCTCCATTAAGATAATCGTCTAGTTAACGAGTTTTCAAACCAAATGATATTTTGAACTTGAAAAGTAGAATTCAAATGTGCAACTCATCGATATGACTATGGAACCATGTGTATGGGATGCTTATAAGGTATACGTTAAGGCAACAAGAAATGTCTTATGAATGTCGCTTATAAGTTTGCTAGAGCTCTTGTGCTATCTAGACTTTGAGAATTGTTTAAGGTTTTGAGTATGTGGACATATATTCCTTAAAAGTTGTACATGTGTATTGAAGCTAACTAAACAAAGGTTAAGATATCAATAACATAAGAGAAGATAAAGTGAATATTAGACCTCTTAAGATAATATGTAAATCACATACTTTGGGTCCATATATGATTTCAATGACCTTCAATTGATGTTTAGTATAATCAAGATATGACATAAGGAGTAATGTTGTTAACTAGTAATAAGGTAAGTACATATAGAGTCTAATGAAATAGTTAACACAAGAGTAAAGTTTGAGCATAGAAATGATATATTGTAATTGTAAAAGAAGCCGTTTGTAAAAATAACTAGAGCTAAAACATGTTAGAATAAGAGGTAAGATTTGTGATGGTGAACTAGTAATAAAATAGATGTCAGGTAAAGGATAGATAATATGTTCTTTGTATTATCTAGTTAAGGAGTTATGAATAAAGCTATCTAAGTAGTTTGTGTGGCAAGATGATTTAATGAAAGATTAAGTGGCGACTATCTACGAATCAGCTATAATTGAATGTCCATGGAATGGTAACTTAAGTTAAAGGAGAAGTTCTCCTCTATGCTTTTAAATGATTACGCTAAGGTAATTTTTTGTAGTGTTGAATGATCTTCCAAGTCTTAAAATGTTAACCTCTATGTCACTACCCGAATGTAGACCCGCATCGTAAATCGGAAAAGGAACCCCGAGAGGCCTCAAGTCTACCCGTGGCATAAGCATACATCTAAATTCATTCTTTTTAAGCGGAAAACTAAACGTAAGGAATAGCGGAAATGTAAACATATCATACCAACATAACATAGGAGTCACTAGACATACATGAAAGGTGAGTGCTATATAATGTCTGAAAGTTTCTACTACATATGATGGGTTGATGGGACAACATCCCCAACTAACCCGGCCAAGTACTGAAACATAAATAACATAAATGTTGATTAAACGACCCTCAGAATATGAGGACCCACCAATAAGCTAAAGGTGAATTCTGAGATGATCTATAGATGAGGATGAACTTGAGAGCTAGGTCCTATATCATGAAACGATATAACATAGAAAGTATGTGGTCAGTAAGTGGGTTCGTACTGAGTATGCAAGATTAGTAAAACGGACATTTAAATACATGAAAACTCATAAACATCATGAGAGTAGGACATCATGCTCATATCATAAATATCGAAACATAACCTAAGGCTCAAGGTTTTCAAATCATTCATTTTCATAATCATAAGAGAAACTTTATCAAATAATCATTTGAGCCAATATCATGAACATAACAGTGCATAATAACATGCATAACAATGGGGGGACTCTTCATAACTAACACCATCATGGTAGAGCCTTTCATGATGCCCCAACTATCTTATTCAAGTGGGAAGAGTCGCCCCTGGCTTGATAGGAGAGGGACGTGCATTATGTGATATCACAAAAATAATATGGACCATTATCATTGTAATGTATCATTATAGACCCATAGTGGCATGTAGTTATGAGACACCAAAGATAGTCCTTGAATGTCTGGGCTTCTGCTAGCCACGGCTCCCAAACAACATGCATATATGCTCATATATAAATCAATAACATCATTCATGTAGATTCATGGCTAAAATAAACATTCATCATTCATTGATCTCCTACAAATATGAATAGCCAAGAATCAAAGGCCCTTTAGTTGGCCAACATCAAAAATCGAAAAATCATGAGAATCATTTACAAACTGTAAATCATTCATCTTCATGCACATTTTCCAATACTTTACCATTCTTCACAATAATTTTCATTCAAAAACATGCATATACACATGCTGGGTAACTTGGAAAAACGTGCTTTTCGTCATCAATATTTCATAAATCATAAGGCCCATGCAAATAATTTGAAATCATGCACATAACCTGTAAATCATCAAATCATGTTGGGTATTTGAATAAATCCATATTTCAAATCATAGATCATGCTAGGTTTATAAATATTTGGATTTAATGAAGTGATCATAAATCAGTTCATTATAGATCATGCATAAGTAGGCTTAATTGAGTAGAGATTGAAATCAATAAATTTATGATCGAAATAGTTGTAAAATCTTATCAAAATCCATAAAATATGTTGTAAATAATAGATCATAAAAGCCCATTAGAAAATCATTATACTTTCATAAAAATTGAATTAAAACCCCATGAGATTTTTGGTAGAATTTCATAAACCAATAGATAGGATTGATATGGGTGTGAATGAAACCACCCATTCAGAACCTTACATACCTGGTTGGAGCTAAACTCTACACTCCCTTGATCTCCCAAGAGGAAAATTGGGGAAGAAAGCCTTGAATCACTTCTAGATCACCTCTCTACAACTTTCTATTCCTTTGCATGTGAATGAGGACTTAGGCTAGTCTTTCCCCCCTCTTAACCACCTTCTGCAATAATGACATAGTTTAGGACCTTACGACTTAGAAATTACGGAAAAGCCTCTTACTTAAACCGCACAATTTGTTGGCTGCAGTCCCCACGAGGGAATGGACGACTTATCCCTAGGGCCACGACTTGTGGCCTTGAGTCGATGTTCACGCCAAAATCTACGATGAGACCCCATGGAGGACCCCACTAATCGTGGTAAGTGACCACGACTCATGGTCACCATCCGTAGCCTTCACTGCTCAATCTTCCTTGCCAAGCATGCAGTCCAGGCCACGGGTGACCTCACGAGTCATGTGGCCTGACCACCACTTGTGGTCATGCCCGTGGTGTCCCCAAGACTAGTCCACCTTCCTCGCTTGACCAACAGTCACTTCACGACTCGTGGTCCCTCCTCACGGGTCACCTGAAGACCTATTCTATGATCTGGTGCAAAATTCCAGTTTTTCATTTCAACTCCCGGATCTGATATTTGGGCTTCCGGTATAACAATATCTCTCCCTTGGGAACATTCATCCTTGAATCTTGGAAAGCACACAAAAAAACAGAGATATGCAATCATTATATGCAAATACCGATCATTTATGCTAAAGACTAACGGAATGACTACCTCCGAAAAGTACTACACAATCAACTGAATTCACTCATCACATACCTCAACCAAAAACCTAAACAAACTTGCGCACATGAACCACACATGAAAACTGGATTATATTAAGGCAAAACTAGTACCTCAAACGGAAATTGAGCAAGTAGGAGCATGAGGGTATTTAGCCATCATATCTGCTTTGGCTTCCACTTAGCCCTCTACATGTTGATTTGTTCATAACACCTTACTGATGCTACTTCTTGGTTCCTTAGCCTGAACTTAGCAATCCAATATTTCAACTAGAATTTCCTCATACCTGAGGCTATCTCTCACACCCACACTCTTCACCGGTACAACTAGAGTTGGGTCACCCAAGTACTTTTTAAAGAGAGATACATGAAAGACAGGATGAACTAAAGCTAATTCCAAAGGTAACTCTAACTCATAAGCTACTTTACCCACACGTCTCACAATCCGGTATGGGCCAGCATAGTGGGACTCGAAGCCTTCTTCCAAATCTCATCACTCTTCATGGAGATACCTTCAAAAACACCAAATTATCAACTTTGAACTCAAGCTCTCTTCTTCTCACATCCGCATAGGACTTTTGGTGACTTTGAGCCATTTTTAACCTGTCTCTTATCAACTGAACCATCTCCATCGCCTCATGAACCGTGTCTGGCCCTATAATTGCTTTCTTACCAACTCACTCATCCAATGGGTGATCTACATCTCCACCCATAGAGAGCCTTAAACGGTGCCATTTGAATACTTGAGTGATAGTTGTTATTGTAAGCAACTCAATCAGGGGCAAGTGATCATCCCAACCACCTCTGAAGTCAATCACGCATGCCATTAACATTTCCTCAAGGGATGAATTGTCTGCTTTGCTTGACCATCCTTTTGCGGGTGAAATATTATGGCCGAGTTTAATCTAAGTCCCAAGCCTTTTTTTTGAAAAGACCTCCAAAACTGGGAGGTAAATTGAGTACCGCTCTCTGATATGATAGACAAGGGAAATCCATGCATCGAACCAATCTCCAAGATGTATGGCTTGGCATAATCCTCCACTGAGTACATGGTTTTGACCGTAGAAAATGAGCAGCTTCACTAGCCCGTCTACCACCACCCATATAGAATCATACTGTCGCAAGTACGAGGTAGTCCCGTAATGAATGTATATTAATCTCTTCCCACTTCCAAGTGGAATGCTAATATCCTAAAGTACGCCTCCCGGCCTTTGATGCTCGACCTTTACTTGCTGATAGTTCAGGCACTTGGCTACAAATTCCAGAATATCCTTCGGCCATGCCATTCCACCAATATATTTCCTGCAAATCATGATATATCTTGGTGGCATCCGGATGGATAGAACCCCTAGATCCATGGGCCTCATGCAATATCCGACTCCTGGAAATCAACATCTGGAATACATAGGAGATCCTGGTACCGCAACACACCATCTCCCTATGGAGAAAACCTTTACTTTCTAATTTTGAATGGCTTCCTTCAGCTTTACCAAAATCGGTTCCTCATCTTGCCTCGCCCTTATAACAATCAAGAAGGATGTTTTTGATTTGTCCCGAACTACCACACCGTTATCGGTTGAGTTGACCAAATGAACTCCTACAATTCCTGTCAAGAATCCTAAGGTTCCCAACTCCTGAGTCTCCATTTTCTATGCCTAAGATCATGAAAAATACGCAGTGCTCTCTAATTCATCTGAAATTCTCCGGACAATACAACCTAAAATATGCATTCCAACTTAAAACCCACTTCCGACCGGCCGGAACCATCAAGTTATCCACATAAAGTTTCTTGACCTCAACTTTACCATGGTCACATCTAGCTTCCTCAAAACTTATGAATTCCACCCGAGGTTCAAATAACTCTCAAATCACCTCATAATCCCTGCAAACTACCCAACTAAATCGTAACTCACCATCCGGAACCAATCAAGCTTTCAGAATCCAATTTTGAGCTTGACAACCTAGATTGCTGATCTTTGGCCAACCTCAAACTTCAAACCCTTCAAAAATCAAAAGTCTCACCCAATCTTCATTAAATCATCTCGAAATACAGTCTTCCACTTCCGCAAGTCATGAACAACAGAGTACGATACGAAAAGGTTCATCCTAGGAAAATGGATCAAAAATCACAAAATGACCATGTGGCTTGCTGCACTTCCAGGCTTGGTTAATAATTGGGCTTCCTGTACTAGGTGCGACATCTATGGATGGGATAGGGAGTTATCTTGAACGTACTGTTGAGCCCCGCAAGTGTACGGATCGTACAAGTAATATAGTGCCCTTTTGAAGAGCCTGATGTCGAACGCACAGGACTAGACCAATTCAGCGAACTATCAAGTTCTAGTGTGATATTAAATGCCCAAGTGTTGATTATAGAAGTTTTTGATAGAGTTTAATTAATTTCAAATATGGTCAATGAAATACTCTAAATTCATTCAACGAGCAACATAAAGTTAAAGCCGGATAATCACGCGATAATGCCCACGCATTTGCTATGGCTTCTACATGAAACTATCAATTGCTGCCTCACATAATTAGAATTGCATGTTCATGGTCTTCCGAACTCTAAACATTGATAAACCACTTCACTACTACATTGTTGAGGATGCTAATTTTGTAGTTCGTGGGCAATTAACTACGTGGATGTGGTTTCTGGGGTTATGCCATTGATTGTGCATTTCGTACCTCCAACCATTAAACAACCTTAGCTTCACAACTACTTTTCGAGTGGTGGAGGACAAATCTAAGCTGGTGACTTTCTCTCTTCCCATTTTATCAACCAAAGCAAATTAGGCATATTTCTATCCTAACCACAAAATCTTATCAAAGACAAGAACTTGCTTCCTACATTCTCCTTATGTTCTTCCCTAGGTTTGATTTTCATGATTTGCCTAAGTTTAACGTGTGTATTTTCTTGGTGATCAATCATAAAAACAACCAATAATTAAGATTGCAAGACAAAACAACAATCAATAACTTAATTCCAAAGCAAATCACAAAATCACACTTCATAACTCATGGCTTCAACCCTAGAGGAAGGGTTCTAGCCATTCAAGTTCATAAAATTACAAGAAAACATTGTTAAAGTAACATACTTACAAGAATTGGTAGAGGAGAATATGAAATTGATGAACCTAGGTGAGTTCTCCCACTTCTCCCTCTACCACTCCTAGGTGGTTTTCTTGAATATGTCGTGACTAAATATTTTTAGGAGCTAAGGGACCTATTTAGGTAAATGAGAATTGTGCAAAAATTATGTCTGCCGTGGAATGCCTTTGACACGGAGTGTATCGTGGAGCATTGCCTCCGTGACACGGAGGTATCGTGAAGCCATCTGAAATCGCCCAATTTATTCCAACTTTGGTGTTTTGCTCTCCATATCATCTTCCACTTCACAAAATCATAGATTGGGTCCTCCAATGCACATTTCCTTCAAAAACAAGAACTAATCATGTTGGTTAAATATATATTCACATTTACATAAAATCACATAAAAATGTATATAAATAAGTAGATAAACAAGACTAAATTGAGTTATAAAGTAGCACTTGGGCATGCTATTATGCCTAAGATCACAACCCCACACTTAAAGTCTTGTTCGTCCTCGAACAAACCTTACATCTCAGGCATGAAGACTCACACATAGCTAATTTAGCAAGACAATTCAAGCTACGACTACAATGACTGTTTAAGATAGCAAGCTACAAAATAGAGCACATCGATTTAATCATTGAAATGAAATACAACTATGTTAATACTTCCTAACCTCAAGAATCGACTCTCAATCTTAGAAAACTCATGCAAATCAACCGATCAAGAAATCCAACATGAATTATATCCTTCATTAAACATGTGCCCTCACAACAAGAGAGTTACCCATTTTTGCACGCAAATTTTTAAATCACAACATCTATGGGTAAATGAATAGAATTTATGCTCACTCACAAAGAATTCACATGCATCATGTAATGACCCATAAGCTTGCCCTTAGTGTTTACTCCACTAATTTAAGGATGTTTGAACGTAGATCAATTAGGACATAATGGTTGTAATGTAAGCTAAGGGACGGGTAGGTACTATTCTGGCCAGTAATAGTGGCTATCTTCCCCAAGTGCTTTTAATAACTTCCACCTTCATTAAGGACATCTCTTCTCTTACTTCACCCTCATTCTTTTCAATCTTGATTTTTTCTTCTTGTTCCCATTTCTTACACGCCCGCCTTAGTAGTAAGGAGTACTTAAGCAATTTTTTCATTCATTTATTTTCTTACTCCCTACTAATAATCAACCATTTTCTACAATAAGTGCACCTTTGTCTTTTCTCAACTTTCACAACTTCTACTTTTCCTTCTTTTTCACACTTCTCACTCCATCGCCCTTTGAATTTTTCACTTAAGCGTTTTTGAAGTTTTGAATCAATTCAAAGCTAATGAAAGAAAAGGAATTAAGCATATGTTGTAGCTATCAAAAAAATAGGCTTAAGGCTCAATGGGCTCATTAAGGACCAACATTCAAGGTAGGTAAATCAAGGGATAACATTTAGGTTCATTCAAACAAAATGCCTAAATCTCTCCTACAGTCCACATCCTTCATTTCGTTTTATATACACACCAGGCAAGTTCTAGACATTCCACAATAGCACGAAATATTCGAAAACTTACACTGTGCTAATATGCTCAATTCAAGACACATTCAGCAGACTCTTACTCAACTAATCACAAGAATTCAACATTAAACTTCAATCACATTGAGTCAAATTCAAGAGCCTAAGTGTCTCAAACAAAGTTATACATTTACATGCTTTAACACTAACCCCACTTGCATCTACAATCATGTATAACACATAACAAGAACATCAAGCCATTAATTAGCTAATGGTTTAAAAACCAAAACCTATTGA
Organism: Datura stramonium; assembly: GCA_018107945.1. Classification (NCBI taxonomy): domain Eukaryota; kingdom Viridiplantae; phylum Streptophyta; class Magnoliopsida; order Solanales; family Solanaceae; genus Datura; species Datura stramonium. The sequence continues at coordinate 22,485 of JACEIK010000471.1, read as the reverse complement.
CTAATTTTCCTCAAGACGGTCATCATCCATCCACTGAAATAGTCTCTATCTATGACTCAAAAATTTTATATACAGACAAAGAAAATTTTTATTCTTCGGGTTCAAAGACCTCCCATCGGAAAAGAACCGAAAAGATAAACCAACGGGTGATGAAGTCATGCTTGACTCACAAAAATTTTTCAAATATTTCTCACAAGCATTACATTCACCAAAAATTGTTAATCAACAATTTTGAAATTTCCTCACCTCACACTTGAATCATGCTATGTCCTCATAGCATCAAATTAACATTTAAAGAGGGTGAGAAATACTCCTGAGGCCTTTAGGCCTAGCTAACAGCATGTTTATCTTTTACATTCGCACAAGTAGGTGTTCGACCCTACACTTTTTATCGTCCATGCTTCTTAGCTTCCTCCACCAAGGGTACTGGACTTCCCTCCATCTGTGCCTAAGTTTTCACCAAAAACAATACAAGATGAGAAATAAATAAAATCAACACAAATGCAAGAAATTAAATGGTACCCTTGCTGCCTCCCAAGCAACGCCTAATTTCACGTCAGCGCACGACGTATCAAGTTTCACCATTTCACTTTTCTCCACCTTGAGGATATGAATCTCACCTCTAATTTCTTCTCTAATTTTCTTATTCATGGGGTGGTGGTGACAAACTGAAAGGACCAAGCAGATGTCTCCTTTTGGCATTTATTGGTCCTATGCGAAGTCATTCTTTCTTTCGTAATCAAAGAAATTTCGAATATATGGGGATTGTTCCGAAGTCATTCTTTCTTTCAAAATCAGAAAATTTTAGAATATATGGGGATTGTTCCTCTATATCTTTCCACAAGTTTGGAAGACTCTAGTACTAGGTTATCAACCAAAATCAATGTCGAAAATGATTCAAGTGGGGTATAACATACCTCAACTCTAAAACTGCATTTTGCCTGACTTTCTTACTTGTATATACCTTCCACATTAATATCTAACTCCTCATGAATGTAAAATGGATGTACTCTATCTCTTTCTTTCAAGAATGGATCGGCTATACGTGTGAGACAATCATGGAGACACTCGGGAGCTTCCAACAGTTAAGCTTATTTCAAGAACTCACTCTCATCTTCTCCTTTTAGTAGTCCCTCCCGAGTATTGCATAAAACCGTCACTTGCATAGAGCAAGCTTCAGCTTCAGCCCTCATCTCCATGAACTTGTTGCTTATCATTTCCAAGGCTTCTCCATTTTCCTCTTGCTATATTCTCAAGCCCATCGCTCCTTCTTCATTGCTTCTTGTGTTTTGCTCAAGGACATGTTTTAGCATGTCTTCTCGTTCGAGCTTGTCGCTCCAAGTCCTCATTTTCATCATGCCTATATTCAGCAAAAACAACAGAAGGATCATAGCTTGGGGGAGGGGAGTATGCATTCGGACAGCCATCCCAATGGCCATCTTGACCACCACATATATTGCGCGTGTTACAGTGTTGCCACAAGTGGGGTCCTCCGCATCCAGATAAGACTTATCAAAGTAAGAATATCCACCATTTAACTCCATTGTATCCCATGATGTCATGTTAAGAAGTGTATCAGATTAAAACTAAAAATAAAATAAATCTAAAACTAATAAAGAATATTTTTTCAACACTTGAATTTACAAGATCACAAAACAGATAAATTACCAAATCTTCACGAGTCCTCGCAACGGCTCCAAAACTTGTTGAGCCCCGCAAGTGTACAGGTCATACAAGTAATATAGTGGCCCTTTTGAAGAGCCGGATGTTGAACCTACAGGGACAGGACCAATTCAGCTAACTATCAAGCTAGCGTGATATTAAATGCCGCAAGTGTTGATTATGAAGCGGAGCAGAGTTTAATGTTCAAATGGTCAACAAAATACTCTGAATTCATTCAAGGAGCAACATAGAGTAAAACCCGGATAATCATGCTATACTATGATTTGCAAAGCTGTTTGGTGATGAAATAACAATGTTGTCTCACAATCCCCTGTTTATGACCGAGTTGTCCACAATAAAACAAACATCTGAACCTTCCAAGCACTCTCGATGCTGGTGCTTTCCGCTACGCCCGCAATTTGGGTAAGTAATCTCCCCCACCCGGGGCTTGTACCCTGCTTGCACTAGAGACTTCTGGCCGATTTGAGAGTGACTCCACTACTCGACCCTTGTTGTGGATCTCTTAAGGCTTCCAGCCCTAGGCCTCTTTTCCTCTCTTTTTTTCCTTCTCATCTCCCTTGGAACTTCACACTGAGCTACTCCAACCTCCGACGGTGATCTCCTTCATGAGTCCTTGAATCCTAGTAGTTGTTGCATCCCCAGTAGGGTTCACTAGTGCAATAGCCTGCTGGTTAGGCTAGGTGATCATAGCTTGCATCAATAATCTGAGAGCGGCTTTGTGCTTTGCATCAATAACTTGCATCTAATACATTAAATAGTGCCGCCGGCCGACTCCCATTGTTGTTCGGGAGAAGACATGATTTTGCACACGCAAATAGCACCAGTTATAAGAATAGGGAGACTTTTCATCGCACGACATAGATCATGAAAGAAGGGAAATTTGCTAAATGTCCATAGCCTCTTTATCATAAGTGTGTGGAGCGCTTCACACCCATGAAAGACTCACCACATCTTTAAGACCCCGTGACACTTCAAACCTATTGCTCTGATACCAAGTTTGTCACAACCCAAACGTAGACCCAGACTGCTAATACAGAGAAGAACTCCCGAGAGGCCGTAAGTCGACCCATGGCATAAGCATACATCTAGCTCATTCTATAAGAGAAAAATTGAATGTAAGGCATAATAGAAACTGGCATAGTCATAACATAACATAACATAGGGAGTCACTAGACATACATTCAAGTTAAGTGCTACATACTATCTGAAAGCCTCTACTGCATATGATGGGTTGATGGAACAACACCCCCAACTAACCTAGCCATGTACTTAAACATGAACAGATAAATGTTTGTCAAATGCCCTCGGAACATGAGGACTCACCAATAAGCTAAAGGTGAACTCTGAGATGATCTATAGATGAGGATGAACTTGAGACGGGGTCCTGTATCATGAAAATATACAACATAGAAAATATGTGGTCAGTGGAATGTACCAATATGCAAGGTAAGTAAAATGGACATTTAAAATACGAAACTTATAAAACATCATCAGAGTAAGACATCATGCTCATATAAAAAATATCATGACATAATGTAAGGCTTAAAGTTTTCCAATCATTCATAAATCATTCATTTTCATAATCATAAGAGAAAATTTATCAAATCATCATTTGAGCCCCAATATCATGAACATAAAACTGCATAACAACATGTGGAACAATGTGAGGACTCATCATAACTGACACCATCATGGTAGAGCCTTTCATGATGCCCCAACTATCTCTGGCCAAGTGGGCAGAGTCGCCCCGCTTGCCGTGCAAGGGACGCATTATGTGGATATCACAAAAAGAGGGGATCATTATCATTGTAATGTATCATTATAGACCCACGGTGGCATGTGGTTATGAGACATTGGCATAGTCCTTTGAACGTCAAGCTTCTCGGTGATAGACATTTTGCCCTAAAACATGCATATAGGCTCATATATAAATCAACATCATTCATGTAGATTCATGGATAAAATAAATGTTCATCATTCATTGATCCCCCTTAAACATGACTAGCCAAGAATCAAAGGCCCTTTAGTCAACCAACACTACAACTCATAAATCAAGATAATTATTTCGCAACCGTAAATCATTCGTCATCATGTGGGCATTTTCCAATACTTTATCATGCTTTACAATACTCTATCCACTCAAAAACATGCATATACACATGTAGCTTGAAAACATGCTTTTCATCATACATAGTTCGTAATCATAAGGCCCATGCATACGTGAAATCATGCGCATAACTTGTAAATCATCAAATCATGTTGGGTATTTGAATAAACCCATATTTCAAATAATAGATCATGTTGGGTTTTGTAAATTACTCAAAAATTAAAGGTAGATCATGTAAATCGCTTCATTATAATCATGCATAAGTAGTTTAATTGAGTAGAGATTGAAATCAATAAATTTATGATCGAAAATAGTTGTAAAATCTTATCAAAATCCATAAAATATATTATAAATCATAGATCATAAAAGCCCATTAGCAAATCATTATATTTTCATAAAATTGAATAAAACCCATGAGATTTTTGGTAGAATTTCATAAACTAATAGAGGATGGGCATGGGTGTGAACGGAAACACCCATTCGTAACCCTACACATCACCTGGTTGGAGCTAAACTCTACACTCCCTTGATTGCCCAAGAGAAAATTGGGTGAACAAAGCCTTGAATCACTCTAAATCACCTCTGACCACCTTCTATCTTGCATGCATGAATGAGGACTTAGGCTAGTCTTTCTCTAAACCCCACCTTTCAGAAGTTAAAATGACATATTTAGGAATTTTAAGACTGAATCATTGAAAGCTTCATTTAAATCACAGAATTTTTATATTGCCAATTCACGAGGGACTAGACGATCCTCAGGGGCCACTACTGTGGGCCTTGAATCATGATGTTCACTGCCAAAAATCTACCGTGACACCCCATGAAGGAACACCATGAATCGTGGTGAGTAACCACGACTGCGGGTCGCCATCCGTAGCCTTCACTGCCGAATGTTCCCTTGCCAAGCATGCAGTCTAGGCCACGGGTGACTCATGAGTCATGTGGCCTGACCACCACTAGTGGTCATCCCCATGGGTTTCAGACTAGCTGATCTCTCATGACCACTGTCACCACACTTTGTCCCTCCTCACGGGGTCACCTAACGACCCATTTTGTGATCTAGTGCAAAATTCCAATTTTCTCCGTATCAACTCCCGGGTCTGATCTTTGTGCTCCGGGTATAACACCCTAAAACTTAAACTTCTTATAATGACATTAATCTTTCTTAAGCTCCCCAGTTAGTTGTCAATATTGTGTGATGTTTTTTTTGTTTTTTTAATTAATTAATTAGAATTTTTTAAAAAATAATCTATTAATTATTATTTATAAATGACACTTAAAGCTTAAATATCAGTTCCTAAAGGCTCATGTTGAGCTGGAAAATCTGATCATAAATAAGCAAATGAAGATCTCTAAGAGCTAAAAATTGACCAAGTGTCTAAAGTGAGCTCCAAAACTTCAAAGCATGTTTTAGCAACTTAAGTGAGTCCAAGAACTTTGAATGAACAGTACTCTAAGCTTGAGCTTGAATTTAAGATAAGCTTCATGCTTAACTCATATTCAAATTGAGTCTAAGTGTATTCTAAAGTTGATCTTAAGAATCCGTAAGAAAGGTTCAATATCATATTCCCGAGTCTCCAAGCATGAGATGTTTTCTTTAAGTCAAGTTATGTTTTATGTTCTCTTCTGTTAGATTCTAGGGAAATGCATTGGTTGATCCTTGAGTTGGACCCATCTCCTCTGAGTCAATTATATTGTAATATCTCCATTTCTAGTCTGGATATCAAATTTTTGTATGTTGTATGGTTTGTACATATGTACCACACGCCTTCTCCGGGTCCAAGTACATAGATTACTGATAGTGGATGTTCAAGCCCTCTCTTTCCAAGTATCAAGGCTGATTGTGCATAGTGGTTATATGAAATTCTATCCAAATATCAGGTCACCCATAAAGTACTGGTCCAAGTATCAGGGAATTCATAAAACTTAGTCCAAGTATCAAGTAGCATACTTAAATCCTAGTCTGGGTATCAATAGTTTTCACCAATTCGATTCTGGCAAAACTCTAATCCAAGTATCGAAAATGTTTGCATATGAGTCAGTTGAGTTATGCATATGCACAGAGTCTGCATAAAGGAAACAAGTTATAGAAATTTGCATTGTCTTCCCTATGCTATCTTTGTTATTAAGCTATAATTTGTTAGTTAACAGTTAGTTGAGTCCGTCCCCACTCTTGGTTTAGTTATCTTGAGCTCAGTTCTATTCTAATGAGTTGTTATTAGTTGCTAAAATGCAGAGTTTCATGTTATCTATACACCATATGATTATACTCTGACTCAATTTATATGGATTGTTGTAGCTTCAAAGCCAGCCCACACAGTATTGTTCACGATTCCAGCCAATGCCTTGGTCATGAATATTGAGACTTGGAACCATGAATAGCTCCAATCCAACCATGTATAGCATCATTCTGTATACTAAATGACATAAGAAACTAAGCTATTGTAAATAAAGAAACATTTATGGTAGAGATGACAAAACTGATAAGATAAATGAACTTAAACAAATAATGCACACTCAAACTAGACCTATCATACCTTTGTCTGAAAAGCCTTCAATGAATCCCGATAAGTTGTTGGACAAGCCCCAACTAAAGCCAAAGTTTCATGAACCAAAACAATGTAAATTCAAAATGAAAAAGAATGCTTAACCAGGAAAAGGGACTACACAATGGTGGTCATGATCTGGAGTTCTTAACAAAACTAATGGTTATGCTTGTTGAACTGTGTTCCTGAGCCTATATCATAAAATGATATACCGTATAAAGTATGCATTGATACTTTAAATGTACCGTATGTGAGATATAAGATAAACCATAAGTATGCCAATAAAACTCATAAACCATATGGAGATGACATGCAATGACCCTATCTGAATAATAAATACTGCAAATAGTCTAGAATTGAAGGTGATGAGAACTGATAACTGATTTAGAGCTAATCATGTCCTATAAATCTAAAAGATTATATTGGAATAAGGACTATGACTATATTGTACTATGGGAGTGCCTGTTAACCTAGCATGTAATCATGTGAGCTAAATGTGGAGTTGATATACACTCCTGACGAAAAGAACCTACAGTACATTGCCAAGGCATAGTGGCTGAATTGCAGATCACTAATCAGAATTACTAGACTAATAGGGCCCATGTGGCACATGTTCTAGGTTTACAATAACCCCTTGGACCCACTGATGCTATACAACTCCTAACTAAAATTCTAATTATATCAGACTGAACTGATTAGCTTGAAACTGGTTTCCTAATACTAAATCATAACTACTTATCTAGAAGTGTCTGGTTTTATGAACTGAATAACTGAGAATTCATAACCGATAAAGTGGTAAACTGATAGATTGACATTCGGGAGAATATTAAGCATACCATGTTTTTAAAATTTCTAACTTAAATTGAAACATACATGTTGTGGACGCACTAGATAATAACCTATGAAAATAGCAATTTAGACCAGCTTTTAAATTATGCAAAGTTCAACCCAAAAATCATGCTAAAAGTCTAGGGTTAGAAGACATACTATGAGAAATAAGTCGACAACATGAAAATCATTTACTAGGGTTATAGGAACTTGAAAACAAACTAAATTTATGAACATTCATAAGTTCTCTGAAAATCCTTAACTATAATTCCTACAGGGCTATAGTAGAGAAGGCTTCAAGACAAACTTAGGGCACAAGGATGAAAGAATATTCTTGTTAAATTCACAAACCAAAGGAAGAATCTCTTAAGAAGAAGCCTGAATTTCTACAACTAATGAAGAGCCATAGTTCTTGAAGCTTATGGAGAGAAAGACTTGGATTCTACATACGATATTCTGAAAGTCTAGGTGGAAAATGAGAGAGGAGAACCATTTAAATCCTCTAAATCATTTGAATATTCTTAAAACGACACAATTTAGGATTAAAAGAGTAAAAATACATAAATTCCCCAGGGAGAAACATATAAAATCTGCAATCTTTAGTCACTGTACATTTGATGGCCAAAGGATAACTCACACTTTCTAACAAATTATGAAGCTGGATGTATCAATAAAGAACCCAACAAAGTGGTTGGGCTCTAACCCAAAAGAAATAAGGTAAGAGCTAAGACTAATGCTGTACTTAAAACTTGTTGGTGAGTTATCTCCAAATTGGGGGTTAAAGAAAAGCAATAGTGAAAACATTGTACTGTAGGTTGCTATCGAAATTTTTGCTAACTAGGTAAGTGTTTCCCATGGGTTCATACTACTGAGTACACGTTTGATCAATCCCAATACTTACTTGTAGAACCGATAACTAGAGTTCATCCAAATGACTGGTTCATCCCTATTGGATTATTATACTCAATCATTGGGTCTCTGCCCCAAGGAGATACAAACTAATTGTTATCAATATGTTTCAAATTAACTTTTCATGACTGCAGCTCAAGTCATTCAATGATCATAAAAATAAAGGCTTTGTTGTAATCTCTTTTCCTAACTCTACTTCTGTAAGTTCAAGCAAGTAAAGAATTCAGGAAAGTCCTAACATTGTGCACCATTAAGAAACGCTTAAAGATGAAGAGAATAAAATTCAAGTGTTTAGTATTGGTTTCTGAGTAACTTTGTGTACCTCTAGTTCATTAATCCACCATGGTTCCCACAACCCTAGTTGTGGAGGTTTTAGCCTCTCATGATTGTAAGATTGTGATTTGTATTCATATAAAAACACATAATTGAATACTTACAATGATAATTGAAATAAAACCCAATTGAATATTGAACAATTCAACTTTGAACAAAATCAAGAACAATTGAGAAAATCGCTTTAATCTCAAGAATTTCCAATATTGTTTACAAACTATATAACAATTCAAAAACAATTAACTATGAACCTTCTTTCAATGTATTCTCACGTTCTCCTACTAAAAGAAACATAAAAGGTATTTATACAGACAGTAAAAGCTTTTTCCTAAACTAACAGGGAAATTTCCATATCTGGCGCTGTCTCTGTCCTACGACTGGGTCATACAACCCGTAACAGAATTGTACGGGTCGTACCTTATTCTCGTACGTTCCTTGATTGCTAAAGAATTCTATAAGTGTTGGTCATTGGTACGATTCGTACCATGATCCTACGAGTCGTACAATCCCTTCTTGGCCTGTCTTTGAGAACTCTTACATCTTCTGAAGTTTTCTATGAGTGTTATGGTACGCCTCCTACCTTGCTCATATGACTCCTGACTGCTTGTTGCATCTTGAGTTCCCGCCAAGTCTTTAAGAATTGCTAAAGCTTCCCATGGCTCCTAGTACGGGTCGTAGGTAGATGCTACGATCCGTAGGTGCTACCCGTACCAAGAGACTTCTATGTGCAAATTTTCTCTAGTGTTCTCCACAACTCAAGTTATGGTCATATCGCATCTGGTATGGTTTCAGATCAGAGTCATACATTGCCTTCAACATTGTTCCGCAAAACTTTCTAAGTTTTTCTACGGATCTCAGCACAGCTCGTACAAATCTATGTACAACTAGTATTGAAATTAGTACTTGGCTATTTTCTGCAATTTTTACATCTTTTGCATATTTTTCTTAAACACCTATTTTCCCTGAAACAAAGTAAAACACACCATATCTACATAAACATACCTAAGTCCATGCTATTTTTTAGTTTTAAGCATCGAAAGTGTTGTAAACTCATAGCACATCAACACCTCAATTTAGCATTTTTGCATGTCCTCAGGCAAAGAAACAAAAACTAAAATGATGCTTAACTATAGAATAAACCCGTGATACTATAGTCAAAATCAATCAAAATTTGCAATTTATGAACTCAAGTAGCTTTTGACCCTTTTCCCAAGAAAAACCAAATCAGCATATGCACATCAAGTAACAAAAAACAATGATAAATAGAGATCAAGATATGTCATCTAGTTATTAGCAGAGAATCAAGTCATTACCAATGATTTTAACATGGACAACTGGCAGAATAAAACACAAACTATGTACCTCACAACAAAATGAATTCTACTCACAATATATGAAATATGGAAATGTAATTTAAAAAGTAAGACTCTCACTCTCCAAGGAAGTTCCAAATACTGCATATCAGATACCATAAGCTTGGCCCTTATTTCTCTACTTCGGATCTTCATATATAGTCAGGCTAGGATAAATATAGGACTTTATTCGGCTTGTAATGGTGATTTCCTACTGGGTATGGTAGATATGAAACTTTAAAGATCAAACCTCTTGGCACTACATACACATGGCTTCACTTTTCACTTATTTCATCCTTTTCACTTTTTCCACTTTTTTCTCCCTTTTCCTCCATTTATATGCAATTGTATGGGTGTGGTGTGTTTCAACTTTTCATTCATTTTTAGCCTTTTGTATTTTCTTTTCAATTTTTCTTTTTCAGCTCTTCTTCTTTTGCTCACACTGATACCTCATTTTTAACCTTTTTCCTTTTCTTTTATTTTTCATCTCCCAAGATCAAAAACTCCTACTCTACCCACCCTCAACTTAGGCATTTTTCCTGGGTTGAGTTTCACAATGTCCAAGGAGGGACAGGGCCAAAACAGGTTCATTATAAAAAATGGTTACGGTTAATCGGTTAATCAAAGAAAAATAGTTCATTTAAAGCTCAAAATTGAGATAAAAGGAATCACATTATTTTGAGAAAATTTAAGCTAAAATGGGCTAAAAAAAATGGGTCATGATTCTTTCCTAGCCAGCCCATCCTAAAACCTATGAAGACCAACTAGCAAAGTTCTAGATCCTTTATGTGCATTAAACTAGTGACCTTACTAACATGGTATATTGTTTTGCATTCAATCTACCTATCCTGTTCATACATGGATAACTATAACTACTCATGCTAATACACTAAATGACACAAAAAGATCCATAGAAACTATGTTTTGCAATCAACAAGTACACAGCTAACCATCAAACTTAAACAAGGTTAATGTTTTAAAACATCAAAACTAGTGCATTATATTGATGAGTAATCCTAACGTTTTCTATAAACACAAAAATATCCTAAATATAAAGTAGTTCTACTAGATACCATGCTCCGAGGAAAAACACTGCAAGAAAAATCTTTAGACGAATCCAAAACCCAAAAAATGCGCACCCACTTCGAAAATCATGCTTCATTCACGAAGCAAAGAATATAAAACAGAATGAAGGGACATACTTATGGTGCAATTCAAGCACCTGTCATCCTATGGAGGTGGTACTCACTGTAACTGTGGCGCTAGCGGTGGCTCTGCACTCAATGGTGTATCAACGAGGGGAATGGTCACCTCAGTAGTAGTGGTCACTTGGCATCATTGGAATCACCAGGGGCTGAATGTGACTGCCCTAAGGGTCCTGCCACCTACAAGCTCTAACATGGGCAAAGGGTGGAGCACCCGCTCCTCTCGCTCTCTCAAGCAGCTCTCCGACCTATGCCTCGTCGTGAGTCTTGCTGCAATCTTTCCTACTCGCGCTCTTATTTCCCTTCTTATCTTATTCTTTAGGTCTCGTCTCCAACATTGTCATAGGCCCTCATTTTTCCTTTTCCTCCTCGCCCCGGTCGGCTCCTAATATGCCGCCAACCAAGCTCCTCATCTATCCCCATGTCGAGGTCAGGAAGAGTGGGGGCTGCTAGAATTGCTGGCTGTCAAGATGACAACTTGGTCACTTTGCTCCGAAGAGCCCCCAACCTCACGGAGGCTACCAGTGTCAACTTTCTGTCATGCGCTCGTTAAAGCAACTCTCAAAGTTGTCTAGTCTCGCATGGTGACCCATGAAGCCACCTCAATCTCAGCCTTCATCCAATGCTTCACATTCTCCATAAGAGACTAGACTTTTCTCTCAGCTACGATCTGTTTTTTTGCCATATTTATAAAATTATTGAGTACTAACATGTATTCAACTCGGAGGTCGAGTTTAGAAAGCTCATAGGTTAAAAGGCCGGAAGTGCTAGGAGCTACCTCTGAATGTGGCATTTGTAGCTGGTGTCTCGTCTTGCTCCTGTGAGGTGGGAGTATTAACCTACTCTCCCACAACTGCTCATGGTACTGGGACAGCGGTGGAGTTTCCACCGCCATCGGGCTTATTTCATCTCATATTAGCCCAATATTTGTTGTCTGTTGTCCTCTAATCAGCTGCTCCTCACTAGATTCACCTTGATCACCCGCACACATCTAGAACATGAAACTGTGGAATGGGATGGTAGTGCTCTAATCCCATAGCCTGATCTGAATCTCTCTCGCAATGACCTTAGATGTTTACATGGCGTATTCGACATGATACACCCCACCAATGCAGCTTTGTGTACACTGAGGTATTTTAATACAAGTCGGGCCAAACCCGTGGCTAACTAGCATCCATAGCATGACATTTCATAAATAAATTCTTGGTGACCTACTTTCCACTAGTCACCCACTCGACTTCCTGTCCTCGCAATAACCCTAGACAGCCACTGAATCTATCTTTCCTCTTGTCAATGCCTAAATTCCTAAACTTTTCATGGCATCCACCCGATAGTCATATTCCGGGATGAAGGTGTGGTGGTATGAACTGAGTCCCATATAATACCTGAGACATAGTTCTCGCATATGTCAAATAGTGCGCCTCGTACTATGATGCTCTCCAATTTGGGGCAAATTTTTCAATTTTTTCCTTTCCTTGCTTTCTACTCCAGCGGTAAGCAACAATTGGCATTGAACCCCATACGATCTCTAAAGTGTACTGATCCGGTTCTAGCCATCCACTCAAACTGCTAGTAGCCGAATATCCACTTTATCTCCTCCACCTCATCAGTGCATTGGTGAGGATACACGAGTCTTGTTGAATACTCTGCCTGGGTTTATTCTTGGTGGTGAGAGTGAGACCCTGTTCATAGATCTCCAGTGCACCTGGTATTTCCACTTAATGGTATGGTTCTGTTATATCCTTGAGAATTCAAGGATCGGACCTAAAAGTTGAAACGAGAAAAAACTGTAAAATGGCACTTCAGTTGCAGAATGAGTCGTTGGACAACTCATGAGAGACCCACGGATCGTTAGGTGGCTCGTGGAGGCCCGGGGGAAATAAAGGATTGAGGTCCCCAATGAGTGAGGTAACGACTATGGTTAGCCACCTATGAGTCATCATCATGTCAATCGTGGGTGGTGGGAAAATAAATGGAGGAGCTGTCCAATGTACTTAACGGAAGGGACCCCACGAGTTGTGGTCTATCCCAACGACTCGTGAGGTGAGTCATGAGAAAGAAGGTTGTTTTATTGGAAATTAAGGCAGGTACATGAAGAAAGGTGACTACTAGCCTGTTGTCTCAAGGAACGAGTCGTTAAGTCCCCTGTTATGAGCCACAACAAACCTGTTATCCAATGTACTTGACGAGGCAACTATCGAATCGTTGGCCATGGTAATGAGTCGCCAAGTCATCCTTTAGGACCCTCTGGTCAGTTAATTTCAGCGATTTTAATAAGGGCTTTTCCCAGAATTCCTAAATCCTTGGGGCCTATACTACGTCATTCAAGGATCGTTTTAGTGGGTTTAACAGTAGAAACCTATTCTAAACCATTCTCCCCATGCATGCAAGTTTGAAGGTTTAAAGAGGAGATTCAAGGCTAAATCTCAAGGTTTCCAATTGGAATCTCAACTGGGCAATTAGAGGGTGTTAGAATTCACCATCCCAGGTATGTAAGGCTATGATTGGGTGTCTTCTTCCACACCCATTCCCAATTCTTATCAAATGTATAAATGTATTTATGATCAAGTATGGGGTTTTACCCAATTGCATGATTCTTGTATCTCTATACATGGGTATGATTAGATTGAAGTTTATATTGATAAATTATGATGCTTGGGAAGATTCTAAATTACTTTTTCCTTATAAAATTTGCATTCCAAAATTCTTAATCTAAAATCTATGGATGATGAGTTCATAAAAGAAGTGACTTATGACAAATAAGTGATGATGATGAGGTTGATGATGAAAAGTATGTTGCCAAACTACCCATGATCATGTTGTTATTTTCAAAATGAATTGATTAGATCCAAGTATGATAAATCTTTGGGTGATACCCACATGTTGATTTAAAATTGAAGATTTTCCCGAAATAAGCTTACCACATTGTTTGAAGTGAAATTTCCCAATTTTTATTATAAATTCTAGCTTGTGATATGTTGAGTAACATTTCTACATGTAGCTTACAACATGAATTGGAGTAGATGCTCCACCATGATTGAGCTTGTGGTATGTTTCGGATTAAAGCCTCCTATATGCATGAATTCATTGTTGAGTTGTATTTCATTATGAGCTGGGTCGATAGACAATGTTGAGCTTCATTTTGTTATGATGTTGAGTCTATGCATAATTTCATTATGAGCTTTGTCAATTGACAATGTCGAGCTTCATTTCATAATGGCTGTTGAGTTATGTATGATTTCATCTTGAGCTTCGCCAAGGGACGATGCGAGCTCGTCAATAGATAATGTTGAGTTTCGTTATATACGACAGAGGCATTGCATATTTTTTTTGGGATAAGAGTCTAGCATCGAGCGGGTTAAGGGTCGATTACCCTTATGCCCCAAAACTACGCGCCAACGTAGGTTGATACTATTATATTATTGGGACCTCCCTTGTGAGCTATTCCTGTTCCGATTGGCCCTTCAGCTTAATATTGATATCATGGTATCTTCCATCGCCCTGTCAAGGTTATGGACGGCTCTACCCACTTGAGTCTAATAGTTGGGACCACGTAAGATCTATCATGGTATGTCGGTTTAGTGATGAGTCTCCCACTATCTATATCATTGGGATTTGCATGTTCATCACTCATGATGTTTACTTATGCATGCATGTTTAAAAAGCAAGGTTTGACTCATTATTCAGCTTTTGATATAAATGTTATGTTTCAACTTTGAGTCATTCGAAATAATCATGATGTTATAAAGCTATTATTACACTTAAAAGCTTATGATATGTTATGAAATGATTTATTTTACTTAAGTAGCCTTACTTACCTTGCATACTGATACATTCCACACTGACCACATATTTTTCTCTACTGCATCATTTCAGCGTGATGCAGGATCCGTTTCCTAGGTGGGTTCAGCCCCTCGTTAATAATCACTTATCAAAGTTAGCACCTGCGTGAGAGTGGTGAGTCCTCATCTTTCGAGGGCTAGACTGCCACCTCATGTCGCATTTCGCCATATGTTTTGTGGAGTTAGTTGGGGTCTTGTCCCATCAACTAATCTAGAATAGAGGCTTTCGGAGTTATGTATGTACAGCTGGAATAATATTCTGATGTGCTGTTGTATGAGAATTCCACTCAGTTATAATTATGTTTTCTTCATGTCTATTGAATGAGTTAGTTTAATGCTTACGCCATGGGTTGACTCAGTGGTTTCTCATGGTCCCTTGTCCTGTCTCTAGATCCAGCCTCCGTTTGGGTCGTGACAAACTTGGTATCAGAGAATTAAGTTTGATGTGTCCTAGGGAGTCAAAAGCCATGTTAGGTATAGTATTTCTTTCTTATAGGTGTGAAGTGCGCCGCACTTATGACAAAAAGATGTTCCCTTTTTCAAGATCTATGTCGAATAAAAAGCCTTTCTATCCTTTTTAATTCATATTATTTGCGATTTCAGAATCAGTGTGTCTCATCCCGAGTACAAAAAAAGTGAAGGTCACATGAGGAAACGGTTATGCATTAGCCAGCTCCCACCAAGCCAGAGCCTCGTGCACCGGAACTAGCCTCTCATGTGGAGTTCCGAGCTGCCATTCAGATGCTAGTGCAGGCCTTGAACACTCAGGTTAATCAGCAAGCCATTGCGAATGTCTTCAAAACGGCAATCCGGCAGCGGACAAAAGTCCGAGACTTCCTAAGAGTAACTGCAAGTTTTTGTGGTCTAAGGTAGATGAGAACCCACACGACTTCATTGATGAGGTTGTCAAGATCACCCAGGTTATGGGGGTGAGTAGTGTTGAGTGCACAGAGCTGGCCTCATACCAGTTGAAGGGTGTTGTGCATATTTAGTTCCGCCAGTGGAAGGACAACAGGGTTGTTGATGTGTCCGGAATACATGGGAGGAGTTTTAGGTTGCATCTTAATCAGTTCTTCCTCGAGATGAGGGAGTTGAAAGAAGCTGGATTTGTGAATCTAAAGAAAGGAAGGATGCCTATCAGGAGTACGCCCTTGGTTCACCCGCCTATCTAAGTATTCCCTGGAGTTAGTGACTCACTACCAAGCAGGTTGGAGGAGATTTGCATGGTATAGCAGGATATATGGATAAGGACTACAGGAAAGCTATGCTCCATTAGGACATATACTTCCCTCGCATAGTGTTGTACACCCAGCAGATGGAGGCGGCACACTTGAGGGAAAGGAGGCCAAGAGGGCCAGGATCGAGGACCACATATTTTCTCGCAGGTCCTAGTGGTGGGCTTCAACAACAGACCAACCATAGATTGTCAGCCATAGCATCATCTGTCGAGTTTTCCATTCAGGCCCCGACACTATCAGAGGGGCGAGCATCAGCTCGGGGGGTCATAGCAGCAGACCCAAATTCTAGCATTCCACTCTTGCAACAAGATGTGACTAAGGGCACACATGCTTGTTCTTTGCAGGATCAAGAGATTTTTTTGGATGTGGGCAGCCTAGACATATGCTCAGAGATTGTCCCACAGTCAGACAAGATCAGACTGGGGGCCAGGCCCAGCTTCTAGTTCAATGGCCTACCCCCACGCACCGCACATCGTGGGGCATCCATTAGCACAAATAGCGGACAGAGCTAGAACAAATTCTATGCCTTAGCCACTGGGTCAGAGCAGGGAGGCCTCACCAGATGTAGTCACCAGTATGGGGAGAGTCTTTCATGTTGATGTATATGCTTTGTTAGATCCGCTACTCTTGTATTTTGTGACACCTTGGCTAGTAGCTTCGTGAGTTAGTCCTCGGCGTATTATCAGAGGCCTTCTCAGTTTCTACTCCAGTAGGTGACTCAGATATATCTAGACGAGTGTATAGAGATTTCCCGATCTCAGTTCTTCGTAAGGTCACCCCCACCGTACTTTAATAGAGATAGCCATGAACAATTTCGATGTTATTCTGCATATAGATTGTCTATTTGCATGTTATACTTCAGTAAATTTTAGGACCCAGTCAAAAGAGTTCAAATTTCTGGGTGAGCTTGTCTTAGAATATGGTAGTTCAGCTGTGCCTGTAGGTCGATTTATTTCCTACCTTAAGGCTAGAAAGATGATTTCTAAGGGTTACATGTACTATCTAGTTACCTAACGCATGGAGTCGGAGATCCCGACCATTCCGGCCGGGCCCAGTAGTATGTGAGTACCCGGAGGTCTTTTCGATGATTTGCCAAGTGTACGTCCCGAGTGGGAGATTGATTTCAGTATAGATCTTCTTCTCGAGATGCAGCCTATATATATTCTGCTCCCTATATAATGGCTCCAACCGAGCTAAAAGAGTTGAAGTATCGGTTGAAAGACGGTTAGATAAGGGCTTTATCAGGCCGAGTAAGTCTCCATGGGTGCACCGGTATTATTTGTTCGAAAGAAGGACGGTTCCTTTCGCATGCATTGATTATCGTCAGATTAATATGTTACCATCAAGAACAGCAATACCCCTTACCCATGATCAATGATTTGTTTGACCAGCTTTAGGGTACTAAGTGTTTCTCAAGATTGATCTCAGATTCGGGTATCACTCAGCTCGTGGTTCGGAGCAGGACATCCCGAAACTGCTTTCAGGACTCGGTATGGTCACTATGAATTTAGTTGTTATTTCTTTTGGACTAACCAATGGCCCCAGCTAAGGATCTAATGAATAGGGTGTCAAGGAATATTTGGACATGTTCGTGATTATGTTCATTGATGACATCCATATGTACTCTCGGAGTAAGTGCAGAGGAGCATGCCGCTCACTTGAGAATAGTGCTTCAGACCCTCAAGGACGCTACAATTGTATGCAAAGTTCAGAAAATATGAGTTTTGGTTGGACTCGGTGGAATTTCTTAGGCCATGGTGGTATCAGGTGAGGGCATAAAAGTAGACTCTCGTAAGATCGATACTGCAAAGAATTTGCCCAGACTGGTGAACCGGCTAGGATATCAGGAGCTTTTGGGCTTAGCGAGTTACTATCGGAGATTTGTGCAGGGTCTTTCATCTATTGCCGCACCATTGATTAGGTTGATTTAGAAGAAGGTGAAGTTTCAATGGTAAGAGGCTTGTGATAAAAGCTTCCAAGAGTTGAAGACCTGACTCACTTCAGCACCAGTGTTGACTCTACCTGAGGGTATGGATGGATTTGTAGTGTATTGCAATGCTTCGCGAGTTGGATTCGGGTGTGTGTTGATGCAACATGGGAAAGTGATAGCATATGCTTCCAGGCAGTTTAAGGTTCATGAAAAGAACTACTCGACCTATGATCTTGAATTGGTGGTGGTGGTGTTTGCATTGAAGATATGGCAGCATTACTTGTATGGGGTCCACGTGGATTTATTCACAGATTACAAGAGCTTTCAATATGTGTTCACGCAGAAAGATCTCACCCGGCAAAGGAGGTGGTTGGAGTTACTTGGTATGACTACGACATGAGTGTCCTTTACCACCCGGGTAAGGCTTAATACAGCGGACGACTTAGTGTGACTCTCTATGAAGAGTGTGTCCCACGTGGATGATGAAGAAAGAGTTGGTAAAAGATGTCCATTGACTTGCGACATTGGGAGTTAGATTGATCGACTCGACTGATGGTGGTGTTGCTGTCCAAAATGGATCAGAATCATCCTTGGTGATGTGAAGGCTAGGCAAGGTGAGGATCTAATTCAGCAAAGTCAAGGAAGTCGTTGGAATCAGAAGGTAAAGGACTTCTCCCAAGGGGGAGATGGGGTGTTGGGGTGTTGCGGTACCAGGCCGCCTGGTGGGTTCTAGATGTTGATGATTTGAGGAACCAGATATTTCTATGAGTGCACATGGATCCAGGTGTTCTATTCCATCCGGTGCCACCAAGATGTATAATGACTTGTGGGAAATATATTGGTGGAAAGGCATGAAGAAGGATATTGCAGAATTTGTGTAGTTAAGTGCCCGAACTGTTAGCAAGTGAAAGCAAGCATCAAAGGTCGAGAGGCGTACTTCAGATATCAGCATTCCCCTTGGAAGTAGGAAGAGATTAATATGTATTTCATTACAAGCCTACTCGTACTCGACACTATGATTCCATTTGGGTGGTAGTAGACAGGTTGACCGAGACTGCACACTTTCTACCTGTCAAAACCACAGATTCAGCGAATCATTATGCCATATTGTATATTCGGTGTTGGTTCGACTTTGAGTGCCCTTATCTATTATCTCGACCTAGGTACTCAGTTTTTGCCAAGGCCTTTCCATAAAGGGATTGGGACTTGATCTTGGGCATAATTACATGTCAAAGTGATACTTTTTATAACTTAGTTTTGTCTTGTTTATGTATTTAATTATGTACATTTTCATGCCTTTTTTATATAAATGAGAAGAAATATTAACCAACATGATTAGTCGTTGGTTTTGAAGGAAATAATGCATTGGAGGACCCAATCTATGATTTGGTGAAGTGGAGGAATGATATCGGGAGCAAAACACCAAAGTTGGAATAAATTGGGCGATTTCCAGAGGGCATCCGCGATACACACCGTGTCACAGAGGCAGTGCTCCGCGATACACACCGTGTCACGGAGGCAGTGCTCCGCGATACACTCCGTGACACGTTGCTTGTTATTCGGGAAAATCCCATTAGTATAAATAGCACACTTAGGTTCATTTTTAATATTCTGACTTGGTGGAACAAGAACGTGGGTTACAGGCAGTTGAGGGACGAAAATCTTAGGTTTTTCTATCTCTTTCCTTTATTTCAATTGTTTGTGTATTGTTATTACACTCATTTGATGATGTTTAATCCACAAATGAGTGGATAAATTCACTTCTTGTTGAGGTTAAGAACATTTGTAGTGAAATATGATTGTTGATCATTTGATTTTCCATCTGTTCTTCCATGGTTGTTCTATTAATTCTTGTTCTTACTACATTAATGTTTGGCCAATGTTAATGTATATCTAAAAAGTCCTAAGCCACTCGAGAGAGCAAGAAATTGGAAAGTTGTGAATTGATAGGATATGATCTTTACTTAGTTTGGGAAAATTGTGAATTGATTTACCTTCAGGATAGAAATATACCTAAAAGTCGTATTAGTCAATTACGGAATCGTTTGTATGGCTAGAACATGAATTTCTTTTTATCAGCGTAAAAGTATGTGGAAGGTTCATGATTCTTAAGTTGGGTTAAATACTAATCCATAGGCAATAATTCTTGACTAGCAACCGGAGAAAGATAGATCAAATTGTATCCATAATTTATTTCTCTACATGTCTGCTTTAGCCTCAGGATGCTCTCATTCATAGTTTAGACTCAAATTGTATATTTATTTTAGACTTAGCATAAATTAGGAAACTAAATATAAAAATCGCTCAATTGTCTGCATTTTTAAAAAGTTATAGTAAAGTGACACTTGAGTAGATTGCTACCGTAGTCCAGTCCCATTGGATCGATACTTGGCTTACTTGAGCCATTTTACTACTTGTTCGACCACATGCACTGCGCAGTCACCAGACGAACGAACAAGTTTTTGAAGCTGTTGCCGGGGACTGGAAATTGGTAAAATACCTTATTTTCAAGTGTTAGTTTACGATTTCTATATAAGTGCTGACAACTTGGTCTTAGTGTTTGTTTTAATTCTTGTTGATTTTTTTTCCGGATACCCTTCTGACATGACATCATGGAATACAAAATGATTTAAATGGTGGATACTCATATTTTGGGCGAATCTTGTATGACCTCGGGAGACCCCACTCGTGGCAACACCGTAACACGTGCAACATATGTGGTGGTCAAGATGGCCATTGGGATGGTTGTCCGATGCATACCGCCCTCCCCGAGCCTCTACTATGATCCTTCTGTTGTTTTTGATGAACATAGGCATGCTGAAAGTGAGGACTTGGGACGCCAAGCTCGAATAGAAGACATGCTGAAACAACTCCTTGCGCAATCAGAAGCAATGAAGGAGGCGATGACAGTATTGAGGGTTCAGCAAGAGGAGAATGCAGAGGCTCTAGAAAGGATGAGCGTTAAATTCACGGAGATGATTGCTGAGGCCGAGGCTTGTGATAAATTGCAGGTAACAGTTGTGTTTATGTTCAAGAGGAACTACAAGAGGAAGAAAGGGTGAATTTTGGATGAAGCCCGAAAATTAGAATCTCTTGAAGGTCCCCTGATGGGCTCACACTTATGGGTATTCATGCATTGAAGAAGCCATTTGTCATTAATGGAGAGACAGATGTTGATGTGGAGAAGGTGTGTATAAGCAAGGAGGTCAATCACAATGCAGTTTCAGAGTCGAGGTGTATTGGACCCCACTCGAAGCACTTTTCGATATTAAGTTTGGTTGACGACATAGAAATGGAGTCTTCCAAGCTTATCAAAAAATGTCTAGAGGAGGACCAAGCCCCGTATATTTTGAAATTTGCTAACTCGGAAAGACAAAATGACTTCGCTTACTTGAGGGCCAATAAGCTCAAAAGACAACATCTACCGCTTGGTCCTTACATTTTTTCACCACCACCCCTAGAACATAAGAGGAAATTAGAGAAGAAATTAGGGGGTGAGATTCATATCCTCAAGGTGGAGGAAAATGTGCTATGTGAAACTTGATACGTCATGCCGCGACGTAAAATCAGGCGCTGCTTTGGGAGGCAACCCAAGGGCATCGTTTTAATTTCTTGCATTAGAGTTGATTTTATTTATTTTTCATCTTTTTGTTGTTTTGGTGGAAAGTTAAGCACAGATGGAGGGGAAGTCCGGAAAATTCGGGAAAGAGTGGCTACCAATCGTGGAAGAGAAAAGTGTGGGCTCCAACACCCACTTGTGCAAAGTTGAACGAAAGCATGTTGTTGGCTAGCCTAAAGGCCTCAGGAGTAGTTCACCCCCTTTAAATGTTAAGTTGATGCTATGGGTACATAGCATGATTCAAGTGTGGGGTGAGGAAAATTTTAAAATTTTTTGTGCTTAACGATTTTTGCATGCAATGCTTGTGAGAAATATTTGAAATTTTTTTTCTTGTGATTCAAGCATGAATTCATCACCTGTTGGTTTTTCTTTTCGGTTCTTTTCCAACGGGGGGTCTTGAACCGAAGAATAAAACTTTCTTTGTCTGTATATAATGTTTAGTCATAGTAGGGACTTTTTTCCGACGACGAATGGATGACGACCGTCTTGAGGGAAATTAGTCAACAGGTTGGTTTTTGAACCCGTAGCTAATTGATGGCTTGATGTTCTTGTTATGTGCTATGCATGATTGTAAGATACAAGTGTGGTTAGTTTTGAAGCATGTAAGAAGTATATAACTTTGTGTGAGACACTTAGGCTCTTGTATTTGACTCAATGTGATTGAAGCTTAATTTTGAATTCTTGTGATTAGCTGAGTTAAGAGTTTGCGGAATGTGTCTTGAATTGAGAATGTGCTGTGAGTGTAAGTTTTTCGAATATTTCGTGCTATTGTGGAATGTCTAGAACTTGCCTAGTGTGTATATAAAACGAAATGAAGGATGTGAATTGTAGGAGATGATTTAGGAATTTCTTTGAATGAACCTAAATGTTATCCCTCACTTTACCTACCTTGA
>JACEIK010000470.1:336000-441431 GCA_018107945.1 Datura stramonium | reverse complement strand
ACCCTTCATCAACACCCCACACTTAAACTATTGTTCATCCTCGAACAATCTACTACTTCCCTTCTCACATTTAAGCACAAAATTCATCCTACGAATAGGTATACTTGCACTTAGGATCAGGAGACAAATCAATGAAGTTCAAACAATCTACTCACATGCATATAGGATCAACATTGAAATGTGAAATTCCGAAATCACTTAGCTTTTGAAATCTAACTCATCAAGACATATTTTGGGCTAACATGAATTATATGTAATTAAGCAATCAAGATTTACCAAATTCTTACCATTGTGCCCCTCACAATTTGGATAGATGCCCTTTCACACACAGGATATAAAACAATATTAACTTGGGCATATATATAACAATTTCCGCTCACTCTCCTAAAGAACTCAACATGCATGCAAAAGACGACCCATAGGCTTGCCCTTAGTGTAGTACTCCACTAATATAGAATTTTGAATCTAGGATCAATTAGGACTTTAAATTTTGTTGTAATGTAGGCTAAGGGACGGGTAGGAACTATTTGGACAAGATAGTGACTAATCTCCCTAAGAACTTTAATACTTCACAACACTTTGATTTTTAGCACATTCCTTAGTTTCCCGATTTTCTCCTTATACCTCCTTTTATTTTTGAATTTTTCAACTTAGGTGACTAGTGGCGATTTTTTCTTCAATATTGTGCTCATTCACACATTTTTCATCATCATTTTTTTCCTCAAAGCTCTTTCTTCTTTTTGTTTTCCCACTAACAATCACCCTCCTTGTTTAGCAAATTTTCACCCTTTTCTTTTCTTCTAATTCACCACACTTTTTAGCTTTTCCCTTCACTTCTCCATTTATGCCCCTTTCATGAAATTTTTTTCATTAAAGTTCCCTAGGAGTCATTTGGATCAAATACAAGTCAATGAACAAAATGGGATTAAGCTTGTAATATGGCTATCAAAAGAATAGACTAAGGCTCAACATTGCTAACTAGGATAATTACAATCAAGGTAGGTAAAATAGGATAAAAACAAGGATACCAAATAAATGCCTATATCACTTTCTAAATCCATCATTCTTATTTCGCTTTGCACACACACCGGGAAAGTTCTAGACATCAATTTTCAAGCATGGAGTATATAAAAAAATTCCGCACATATTAGCACAAAATTGTTTAACAATGGAAATCAAGATCACGTAAACACATATATTCAAATTGCATGCATAATATAATTAAACCCATTTTTTTCTTTTCAAGCACAAGTGTCAAGTTCCAAAACACTAAGTGTTTCTATCCTTTTCATGTATTTTTGAGTGAATTTAATAAAGTCTCAATGATACCTAAACTGAAGCACCTAGCATTCGTGGGGTCTAAGTTTTTTTCTTCATAATGACTAATTTACCCTTAAGATGGTCGTCATCTATCCATCATCGGGCAAAGCCATGAATATGACTAAACATAAAGAAAATAAATAAAATCTAGACTCTCTAATCGGTTCTAAGGGACTATCCACCTGAAAAGTACCGAAAACAAAAACCAGAGGAACCCAAAGTAAGATAAAACTAAAAAAATACTACAAACCCACAAGAATGAATGATAAATCATAAATTCCAAAAAAAACTAGGCCTACCATTTGCAAATTTAGCAATTAAGGAATGCATGGTAATATGAAGTTCACTTCTCCCACCCCACACTTAATTAGTCACACTGTTCCCATTGCTAAAACAAATAAGCATAAAGTAACATAGTGAAAGAAGAACTCCCTATGCCTCTACTCCTCGTTGTCTGCAGGGGAAAGAGCAGCTTCCCCCATCCCAGAATCCTCATCCTCATCATCACTATACTCTATGTCCGAGTCTACTCTGCCCATCTCATCTTCCATGGCCACATCATCATCAAGAGGCTCCTCATATCCAGGCCCAACTCTGTAAAGGGCTCGCGAGTGCTCGTTCATAGGGTAGTCTATGTTAAGTTGTTGTAGCTTCTCCTCAATTACACCATTCATCCTCAGTTGGAGAATTTGCATACCATACAAGTGGCACAACATGTTGTCAATTCGTGCATTGCGTTCATTAACAGTAAGAACTGGACCGTTTATACCCTCGGATTCCTTTTTTTTTGTCACATCAACCCCCTATAGGATCATAAGCAGGTCTATAGTCTGCTTCTCTCCTCCTCAATGTTGTGCCCTCGCAAAAATCGGGTCAAGAGACCCCCAAATCCAAAGTTTTGAACTTTCTTTACCCTTTCTCTTTTCAACACATTGTTAATGAACACCCCCACATTAATTTGAATTCCAATCATTAGTGCATATATAAGACACACTCTTTCTCTAGTCACATGGTTTACATGTTTTTTGGGCACTAAACAAGCACATACTATTTTTAACCAAACTTGTGCCTCTCTATTTAGGTAAGCATATGGAAGCAAAACATGATATTCAAATTGTTGGTGGCGAGTCCACCATAAAACAGAGTTAGGGACACACAGAGTATGTCTAATATTCCTATGTGGAGGTTTCTTAACCATGTCAACAAAGGGTTATGGGTCAACATTAGGTGTCCCAAGTAATCTATTCAAAGCCATAGGTGCAAACTCAATAATTTGACCCCTAATTTAAACTTGGTTCGACCTTTCTTTTGGCATCCAATTTGCAAGGAATATTCTCACCATATTCAATTACAATCACCCGGTGCATTAAACATAAAACCAAGACCAAGGGTGAGTATCCTATCTACCATGTGAGGGAAAACTAGTGACAACCAATTTCTATCAATAAACATATAATGTGATTATTTAGATTCCTTATGTTCCTTGAACCATTTTTTACCTTCCTTCTTTGTGACCCAATGGAGACCATATCTCCTCAATGGTGGTGGTGCCATACTCATATCTTCATGCTCCTCTTCACTAGGTCTCCTTGCTCTTTTTGACCCATGGCTTGAAGAAGCCACTCCTTTCCCCTTGTTTAACTTTGGTGCCATTTGTGGAGGTTTTACAAGAAAAATGATATATTTGTGTTTTAGGTGAAAAAATTTGGAAGATTTTGATGATTACATGAAGTTTTGAGAGAGTTTGATTGGGAATTTTGAGGGGTGCGGTGCGGATCTTTGTGAAAGTGAGCAGAAATTTTTAGGTCTAGGGCTTTAAAATGCTCCTTAAAGCTGGAAAGTATATTTTTTCCCTGAAATTTTTTCTGCCTGGGACACCTGCCTCGTCGCGGCGTTGAATGCGCCAGAACTGTTGCTCTTTGCGGTACTGAAAGTGCCAGAATTGCTGGGTATCGCTTGCCTGGCTGCGCCAACATATGTGCATGTCACGCCTATCGCTGCGGTGCCTTTCTTGCGCATCACACCAGGACTTGTGCTTCTTGGCCTGCGCGATGCCATCTGTCCTTGTCCAGCAGTTTTGCACCCTAATTTCACTGTTTAAGCTCAATGTTTGTTGAAAATCATGACCTATCACCTGCAAACTTGAACAAACACATTAAATTAAAAAATTTATCTTGGGTTGCTTCCCAATTAGCACCTGATTTAACATCGCGGCACGACACAGGTATATTGATTACTCAGACTTCATCAAGATACCTGTTGAGACCGTGGTCATATCTTGGTCCCTTATTTCACTATGCTGCCCTGTGACACATCAGAAAATAAGAAAAAACAAAAAAAGAAAATAAAGACTAAAACTTAAACACAAGCAATTAATCTAATCCTAAACCGTATTCCCCGGCAACGGGACCACTTTTTGATAATGCTCAAACCACACCTCCTACTGAAGTATGAAGCGGACGTTGTCAATAAAGAACCCAACTAGAGGTTGGGGTCAAACCCACAGGGAATATGGATGGATATATGAAGAATATTAGTATCTAAGCTTTTGAGTCAATTATTTCCTAAGAAGGGGGATTAATAAGTAATTGTGTCGAGAAATTGATTGTTGTTTCCAAATTAATGCAACTAACTAGGGTAACTATTCCTTATGGATTTATAACTACTTAGAGTTTTACACTAGAGATCTATCCCAATATTTTACTTGTAGAACTGATAACTAGGGTTCATCCAAATGACTGCTTCGTCCCTATTGGATGACTTTACTCAATCACCGGGTAAGGTCTCATGAGTGATTTTAATTTAACCGTTATCAATTAGTCCCAAATTTAACTATCCTACGACCACATCTAAAATTAATACAATGATCATCAAGATCAAGGCTTTGTTGTAATTCTTTTTTCCTAATCTCTACCTCTCTTAGCTCAAGCAAGTAAAGAATCGGGCAAGTCCTAACGTTTCCCACTATTAAGAAACATTTAAGCATGAAGAGAATATAATACAAACGTTTAGTATTTGTTTAGAATCAAGTCACGCAAACCCTAGTTTTTTAATTCTCCATGGTTCCCACAACCCTAGTTTTGGAAGTTTTAGTCTTCCCAATATTCATATTTAAGCTATGCATTGAGAATATGACTATATGAGAAATATGCATGTTTTGAGAGTAGTGTTTTGCACTAGTAGTCTAGGGATTCCGGGCCCCTGGTCTCTGAACTAGGGGCCAATGTAGGATATAGTCTTATTTCAAACCTCTCAAGATAGTGTTTTCCCCGCCCAAGGGCACAACCGCGATATCACGCGATATTCTTCCTTTTCCCTGGCAACGCTTAGGATGGCTCTCCTCTACGTGGGTAAGACATGGGATCATCATACACTCATATGTGATGGTTTTCGGTTATGAAAAGTCTCCCATTGTTCCTCATGTTTTCAGTTACTCATGTTCAGATCTTATGATATTATGTCTTATACAACAATTGACCCATTTATTAGTTTTTAAGATTTCAATTATATTTTCAAGTATGGTACACTATATGATATATGTTTCTAAATCTAGGGTCATTATGTTCAGGTTATGTTGAATAGCTTATGATTATGTATATCTCAGATATATGGCCTTTAGCAAGTGGTCCTTACTCTCATGATCTATCTTGATTTATATTCACGATTTAAACTAACGTTTTACTAGCATATTTAAAGTACTGACCATATACGCTGATGATATAGGTTCAAGTGATCCATGTCAGTTTCACCGAAAGTTCGCTCCTAATTAGTCCAGCTCTATTCCTGCTTGAGTTAGTCCTCATTCTCCGAGGACGCTATCAGCTTTAAAGAAGAGTTTTTATATTTTGGAAACTATTTTTATACTAAAGTGAGATATTTATACAATTGAGTCTGAACTATGAATGTGAGCATGCTGAGGTTACAACGAACATGTAAAGAAACTAATTATCAAGCTGCCTGGTTTTATCTTTTCTCGGTTGCTAGTCGGAACTTATGCCTATGGATTAAAACTCGTATTGCTTAACTTAAGAATCATGAACCTTCCACCTACATTTCTGTGATAAGAAGAAATTCATGTTCTATGTCTGAAGCGATTCCACACTTGGCCATCACAAACTTTCGGTATATTTCTATTCTGAAGGTAAAATCAATTCCACCACAGGCAAGAAAAGATCATATCCTATTAATTCACAACTTTCCAAAGTTCTTTGCCCTCTCGGGTGGCTCGGACTTTTTGGATTTACATTAACATTGGCCGGATATTAGCATTAGTAAGAACAAGAATTAAATAGAACAACCATAGAAGAAAGATTAAGAAAAACCAGATAATCAATAATTACATTTCAATACAATGATTCATAACCTCAGCAGAAAGGAATTAGCCACTCATTTGTGATTGAACATCATTAAATGAATGGAAATCATGCAAACAATTGAAAGAAAGAAGAAAGGGATAGAAAACCTAAGAATTTTAGATAAAACTGCACCGTAACCCACGTTCTTGCTCCACCAAGTCAGAATAATTAAAAAATGAACCTAAGTGTTCTATTTATACTGGTCTTTTTCCCGAGATAACAAGCAGCGTGTCACGGAGTGCATCGCGAACGCGCCTCAGTGACAGAGTGCGAAGCGCGAAACTCTTTGGAAATTGGCCGCCCAGGTAATTTCTCCCAATGTGGCACGGCATGCAACGCGGAGCATGCCCAGCGTGCCCACGGTGCAATCCTTAGGACCCTCCTTTGGAATGTCAAGGTGCAGGATCATTAATTCCAACGTGCCACGGCTTGATCGCGGACCCTCACTGGAATTTCTCAAATTTGCAACTCCCAAACAGACTGGCAACCGCGATGGCAGCGTGTCACGGCTCCATCGCGGAGCCCTTCTAATTCCTTGTACTCCACCAGCTTCGTTGCTAGTTCCCAGAGTTCATCTCGATTTCTCCCAACAAGTCATTTAACTCCCATAAAAAGCATGTTTTTCCTGCAAAGCAAACGCTAATCATGTTGGTTAGTATAAAATCACACTTCCGCATAATTTACATGAGAATGTACACACATTGTTGGACAAACAAGGCAAAAGCTATACATGAGTATCAATTTGGCATACTGGCGATCACCTACTGATTAAAATCTTGTTCGTCCTCGAACAATACTCATACACCTCATGAAATTGATATCCCATCATGGCTACTTTGGCTCGACAATCCGAGCTAAGGTTATACCGATTATGTTCACAACAAATCATCAAGAAAACATGCATAGTATCATCATTACAATGACACTCGATAAATCAAGAACCTCCTAGCTCAAGAATCGACTCTCGATATCGGCAAACTCATGCAAATTAACTGACCAAGATATCCGTGCAATTTCATTCTTTCGTCAAGCATGTGCCCTCACATCACAAGAGAATTTTCCCCCTCTTTTAGATCACATGAACTCTAAATGCGTTTCATGCGGGGGCATGCACACACAATTCCTCTCTCTCCCAAAAAGATTTCACATGCATCGTGTCATGACCTATAGGCTTGCCTCTAGTGTATTACTCCACTAATATAAGGACGAGTGATGTAAGATCACGTAGGACCTAACGGGTTATGCAATATAGTAGCCAGTTTGATGGGCTGGCCTTGTATCATGGCGGCTTTCAGCTCGTACGTTGATGTTTCTACAGCTCTCGCTTGAAGTCTATCTTTATTTTTGTCACCCACTTCTTTAACACCGAGACTAACAAAGGAAAGATAAGTTATACCCTTTATTTCCTTCAAATGCGCCCATTACACCCTTGACTCTTTTTCTTTCTTTCTTTTCTTTTCATCATTTCACTCCTTGACACTATGGGAAAATTTTACATTTTCTTGAGCGCTTAAAACTTCGGATTTGGTTTAAGGACCATGAAGCGAAGGGTTAACTTGGTTCACACCCTTTTCGACAAAAGAAAAAAAAAATTATAAAGGCTAAAGGCTCAACGGGCTAACTAGGATTTAATCTTCAAGGTGGATATGAAAAGGAAAACAAGAAAACTTTTGGTTAAACAAAGAACGCCTACATCCTTTCCTACACTACACTTCCTTCATTTCGTTTCGTACACACAACGGGCAAGTTCTAGACAATCCACAATAGCATGGAATAACCAAACCTCACTATACACTCGATGCACATGCTCAACTCAAGACGACTTCACAGACTATTTAATCAGCTAATTACAAGAATTCAAAATTAAGCCTCAATCACACCGAATCGAATTCTATGGCAAAAGTGTCTCCATGTACAAGAATTTGCATGCTTTCTATGAATCATCTTTGCAGTATAAATATTATGTACAACACGCAACCAAGATGTCGTAGCCATAGGTAGCAACATGCATGTGATACAACTGACACAAAAAAATTTAAAATAACTACTCCTATCGACTACATTTCCCTTCGACAGTCGTCATCCATCCATCATAGGGAGCGGTCACTATTTACGACTTCGGTTCAATGGGACTCTTCTCGGCAAAAGAACCGAAAACAAACTCGAAAGCAAAGAAAACAATAGTTACGAAAATTTTTAAAATATCGATAATTTCGGCAAACTATTTACAACTATTTACACCTTTAACAACATTCATAGCACACACACGGCTTCACAACAAAAATATTTGAGGAACATACTCATAAGAACAAGGTCATATTAATTCACACACGGCAACGGAACAACGGAGCATGCGATTATGTACAAGACAAGGCAAAGTCGACACCACCCCTAGCTACTCCACCCTACACTTAAAATCGAACATTGTCCCCGGTGTTCATACAATTACAAACAGAAAGGTGGGTTGTGAAACTCCTGATCAGTCAAGTACTCCCGTAACCGTCAGGTGCTGACGCCTCGTCCCCCATGTCCGAATCACCACCATCGTCCTCCTCGGAGCTCAACATCGGAATTCTCGCAATGTGTCTCCTTGTCGGTGAGGACATCATCATTCTAGGCTCCACAAAAGTTAGGCCCACCCGACATAGTGCCAGCGTTTTTCGCCAAAGGGCAATCAAGTCAGTACCCTGACTCGTCCTCAGTTCTAGCAGGTCTCCTTATCGTCATTTAGACATCTGCATCCTGAACATGCGGGACATATATTGGTCATCCCGAGCATGTCGCTCGGCTGGGTGAGAACTGGCCCGTAGTGGTGTCAGGTGCTAGTCTTCAACATCTGTGGCCGCGCCGCTCCATCGCAGGATGTAATCTGGGCCTCTTCACCGACCTCAAAATTTCGAACGTAGTCAGCTGACCCGCCGAATCCGTACCTGTGCCCTTGATGCAACCCGGGCCTCTTCATGGCGGATATGATCACCGCCCCGACATTAATCTCAGCCCTTTCATCGGGGCATACACTAGGCATACACGATCAGTCCGTCATGTGCACCCCACATCAAACGAACAAACAATTTTTAGCCATATTCTGGCTTCCCTGTTCATCTGTAGGAATAGGGCAGTGTCTGAAGTGATAGCCCCTCTCCCCCATGCTGCTCCCGGCGTGCCGTAGGCCGGGCTCCACAATGTGCGTCGATATCCGCATAGGGTGAGTGATATTCGGCTAGCAAGTGCGTGGGCATCCGTGTTTTGCGCCCTAGTATGGCATTGAGATGGTGGGGCTCAAGTGCGACAATCCTGGCCCCTTATCTTGATGGTGTGACTCCTGAGAGTTGGGTTCAGTTAGGCGTGAGGCCCGGGTGGTGCGAGATTGCACTCCGCAGACCGTTAAAAATGAAGCGGAGCCCGGCAGTGTCAGTCCGGTGTACCATGCGGGGAACTCGTACTTAGCGGGTCCCGTGCAATATGCTTCTCTGGGAAGTATTTAACATACTTGTGTTAGTGTACCACTTCTTCCTTCCTCGTCACCCATCTCGTTCCATATTGCGCCAACGCTTTGGCCGCGTGGAAATGCCGGTACTCTTTGGAATGCGCTCCCGATCTCAACCTCTTCCTTAGGCGCCTGATGTTGATGCGCCACCTTTGTCTGCCTGCTTGCCATTGTTCCTGTCAAAGAAAACAGACAGTCCCAATGTCAGTCGAATTAAAATTAGCCTCGACTAAGGTTGGGTTTGGCTAGCCACCCCACACTTAGTCTTCGGCCCTCATTATAGCAATTTGGCAAGATCATACTTATTGCATTATTTACAACAAAAAAAAACAACAAACCCAAAAACAACAAAACAACCAAAATGCCTCGTGCATTCAACGGATTCGATAGTATAACCTCTGTACTACTCGGACCCGTGTGACTAATCACAACCTTACCATCGATCACATTTCATCACATAGCACTTGGTAAAAGAAACGAAAAAAAATAGAAAATTCTAACAACTCAACCTAAGTAAGTCCCCCAACTTCTATGTGCTTCGATAATTTCATGCAATTTCACCCAATTCGTTCCCGAACATTTATCCTTCTTTAACATAATACGATAAGCACAATGCGATTCAACTCACCAACATGCACAACCCAACAATTTTCACATTTCAACCCCAAGTCAATTTCTTCCCATTCACAACCCAACCTAACACAATTTCCATAAAATTCAATTAAGCATGTAATTATCGCGTTCATGTAATGCAGCATTACTACGAACAACAATCAACAATAACTTAAATGAATTTAAGCTCAATTTATACCTAGGGCAAGTTATTTCTCTTTCATGCTAGAAATCAATTATTTGTAAAAATTGATTGAGTTCAGAACGTACCTTTAATCCGATAATATCGAAGAAAAGTTGATGAAATTTCGTGTCTAAGTCCGTGCCACGTTGGGGAAGGAGATTTTAGTGTTTGTCGCGGAGGATGGGAAATGGGGAGAATGAGGCGATTTGAGTGTTAAAAATGGGTATTTTCGCGCGGGTACCTGGTGACCGGTGTGACCGGCACGAATAATACCTCAGCGTGTCACGGGTGCATCGCAGGCCTTTGCCTCCGTGACAGACTCCTCGCGTAGGCATTCGAAATTTTTAAAATTCTAATTTTTGCCTTCAACGTGTCCGCGGAGGTAACGCGGTGTCCCTCCTCCAGACACGGAGCCATCACGCAGGCTCACTGTTTTGCCACTTAAAAAAATTTTCTTACCTCATTTTTCTCCTTTGCATTCCTTAGCAATTTTCCCTCAGGTGTATTTTTGTAATATACCTTACAACAAAATCGGTTAGAATTCAAGTTGAGGAACTTTAATATTTTATTTTTATATGTTACAACCGTATACATAAAAAATAAATAAAAACAACAAAATCTTTTTCTTCTTTTTTTTTTTTTCGTATGTACAATTATACAAACAACAATTCACGGGTTGCCTCATACGCTGGTTTACCATCTCGGCTCGGCGTGCGTTTCTTTCATTACGCCCTAGGAGTGACGGGCGTTTCTTTCAAGCCGTCCTCAACCTATCAAGCACTCTCAGGGCACCATTAACTCTCGGCTCAACACCTGAGCAGCATTTGGTTGCTCAAGCTTGTCTTAGAGTTCTTATTCTGCAATGGGAGCTTGGTGGCCTTGTACACGAACCACCTTGTCGTGTGCTCGCATAGTTAGCTGGCTTTGCAACTCATCTATAAACGCTTTCCCGGTCGCCAAGAAAGGCCGTCCCAAAATAAATGGGACTTACGCGTCGCTCCAAAATCCGACACAACAAAATCTACCGGAAGATTAGAGCCAACTTGCACTAGCCCGTCCTCCACAATACCATACGGTCTTTCCAAAAAGAACGATCCGCGAGCTGCAAGATCACTATTGTAGGTCTAGGACTTCCTAGCCCCAACTTCTTGAATACCGAGGTTGGCATCAAGTTAATGCTCGCTCCCAAATCACCTGGCTTAAGCGAACTTGGATACTTTGCTGGTGTTATTTGAATTGTGAAGCTCCCAAGATCTTTGAAGCCGTGGGCGTCGGTTACGTATCGGGAAGTGCATTCCTCTGTAAGAGCCACCATGGCATATTCGGTAAGTCTGCTTTTGTTGGCCATGATGTCCTTTATATATTTATTTATTATGACACTCACACATAAAAACATCAACAAGAGGTAAGTTAATGTGTACCTATTTAAGCACCTCCATGAATTTCTTGAAGCACGCCTCCTCCTTGTGCTTTAATCGTTGAACGGGGTGGAGGTCTTTCTGATTCAGCATCCTTGTGTGTTCCCCACTCTCATCATTCTTGCTCCTCTGGCCCTGCTACTCCCGGTTGTGAGGTGGTCTTTCGGGTTCCACCTCCTTCAAGCCACAAACCACTCCTCATAGTCCCTTTGCATTTACACCGCTTGAGGTTGGGAATTACGTGTCACTGGGAAGTCCTCCTCCTGGTGTGTTTCGGGCTCCAGCAAACTGCCCAAATTGATACTCCGGCGCCTTGGCTAGCCTAGGCTGATTGTTCTTGACTTCGGCTGCCAATTTGACATAGTCGGCCTGCAATTGAGAGCTTGGCTAGCTATATTGCTTGAACATCTCCTCAACGCTAGGTGATGGTGGTGGAGGAGGGCATTGTTGTTTCTATATTGTGATCCCGATAGTTACGTGGCCCTCCTTGATTCCTCTGCATCCCGGCTCGAACTCACGCTTACGATGGTTGTTGCTACCCCAAGAAGAAATTCGGGTGATTCCTCCGATTAGAGTTGTAGTTGTTTATCTTGTTGGTGATTGCTCCTTTGTGCATTACCGACAAAGTTCACCGATTACGGATTTGCTCCACAACACTCGGTGTTCATTGCTCCCGCACACTTCACACCAAATCTGCTGCCTTTGCATTTGCGGGGCTTGGTAGTGGCTCCAGGATTCATGTTGCCAGTGGGTGTTTAGCGATTTTGCAAGGCAGCTAAGCGTACGTGACCAGAGTTGTAAATCCATCCACTTCCAAGACTCATTTGCTTTCCTTGCTCCTCCCTTGAAGAGTCCGCATTCCCTCCGGATTTTCTGAAATACGATTAAGCTTAAGTATAAACCATAAGTCTTTTCTAATGCTTGTCCCAGTACAGAATCCATTAAAATTTTTGTGTGGGGTTCCAAACCCTCTATAAAAGTAATGCTTGACACATCATTGAATTGATGGTGATAGAGACGATCCCTCAACGTGATTTGAATCTCTCCCAAACGTCTGAGATTCTCTCTCCTTCTCTTTGTTTGAAACTTGGTGACTTCTAAGCTGGCTGTTTGCCGGAAGGAAAGAATCGGATCAAGAACTTCTTTGCAAGATCATCCCATATGGTTATAGAGTTTGGTGGCTCAGCTTTCAGCCACCTCTTGGCTTCTCCCAAAAGTGAAAACGGAACAGTGTCGCTTTGACGTAATCTGTTACCTCCTTGAGGATGTAAGTGTCACTTATCTCGAAAAATTCTGAAGATATTGTTGTGGATCCTCGTGAAGGAGACACGTATTTGCCAGCTTGTGTGCGTAATTGCACCATGTGCAGTACTGGCTGAACCTCCTCCTGGCTCGGAGTTTGCGGATGCTAGATGTGACATTACTAGCATGTGGGATTGCCACATCATGGACAAGCACAGCTGCCATTTCCTCGGGCACTAATACTGCCCTTACGATTGGTGAATTCTGTGGTTGCTCATAATAGTTGTACGAGCAGTTTGCAATTTTCTCTCTAAACTTCTCTCGGTTAGCTGATAAGCTGTCTTTCGGCTCTAGAGGATGGATCCACCAAACCTTTGTCTCTTGCCGTGTTCAACAGAATACATTATCGCAAAATACAGGCTAAGACCAAGTTGCCAACACTTAAATAAAGAAACAGCAAACTAACACGTTTAGAAAAATTACAAGTTCGCAATTGCCTAATCACAAACCGCGGCAAAAACTTGGTGAGCCCGCAGGGTACGGGTCGTGCATGTAATATAGTGGCTCTTTTAAGGAACCGGAATGTCGAACCCACAGGGACTGGACTACCAAATTTTTCAAGTGTTAATTTTAAAACTATAATAATGAAGACTAGCAGTCTATAGGTTTTTATTTTGGAAACTATTTTTATACTAAAGTGAGATATTTATACAATTGAGTCTGAACTATGAATGTGAGCATGCTGAGGTTACAACGAACATGTAAAGAAACTAATTATCAAGCTACCTGGTTTATCTTTTCTCCGGTTGCTAGTCGGAACTTATCCCTATGGATTAAAACTCTAAGTATTTAACCTAACTTAAGAATCATGAACCTTCCTACCATTTACGTGATAAGAAGAAATTCATGTTCTAGCCATACGAAACCGATTCCACACTTGACTAATACGACTTTCAGGTATATTTCTATCCTGAAGGTAAATCAATTCCCAATTTTCCCAAACCAGAAAGATCATATCTATTAATTCCACAACTTTCCGAGTTCTTGCCCTCTCGGGTGAAACCGGACTTTGGTTTACATTAACATTGGCAGATAATGCGTAGTAAGAACAAGAATTAAATAGAACAACCATAGAAGAAAAGATGAAAAAAACCAGATAATCCAGTACATTTCAATACAATAGTTCATAACCTCGAATAAGAAAGGGAATTAGCCACTCATTTGTGGATTGAACATCATTAAATGAATGCAAATCATGCAAACAATTGAAAGGAAGAAGAAAGGTTAGAAAACCCTAAGAATTTTCTTCCTTAAAACTGCCTGTAACCCACGTTCTTGCTCCACCAAGTCAGAATAATTAAAAATGAACCTAAGTGTTCTATTTATACTAGGGATAATTTTTCGGAAGTAACAGCCAACGTGTCACGGAGTGCATCACGAACCTTTGCCTCCGTGACCGGTGCGAACACGAAGGAGCTCTCTGGAAATTAGCCGCCCAGGTAATTTCTCCCCAACGTGGCACGGCATGCAACGCGGAGCATGCCCAGTGCCACGGTGCAGCTCGCGGACCTCCTTTGGAATGTCAAGGTGCGGGATGATTCCAACGTGCCACGGCGATTAGGACCCTTCTTGGAATTTCTCGAATTTGCAACTCCCAAACAGACTGCATCCCGTGGCGCGTGTCACGGCTCCATCGCGGAGCCCTTGAATTCCTAGCTTCTTCACCTGCTTAGTTGCTCGTTCCCGAGTTCATCTCGATTTCTCCCAACATGTCATTGCTCCATAAAAAGCATGTTTTCATGCCAAAATACTTATTAATCATGTTGGTTAGTATAAAATCACACTTCCGCATAATTTACATGAGAATGTACACACATTGTTGGACAAACAAGGCAAAAATGATATATTTGTATATTCAATTTGGCATATAAATATGCCCACGATCAATACTTCCAGTCAGCTAGTTGGGAGTGTAGTACCATCATTTGTCGTAGTAGTAGAAGCTTTTAAGATAATTACAGTATGAACGGTTCAGGTTGTTGATTTGTGTTTACTCTTTTGTCCTTGTTATATCTGAGACTTCCATATTATGTTTATGTTTTATTTCTTCTTAGTAAAGATTTTGTTATTCTATGTATATCATGGGCCAGCTTGGAGCCATTCGTGGTTCAGGTCCTGACTTCCGATGCAGGATCTGGCCACGAGGTGGTAGCGGTTAGGAGCTACTCAAGCCCATCTTGAGGAAAACCACTTAGGAAGTGTAGTTCAAGTAGAGATGGATGTTTTGGGTGTAGCCAATGGACACTTTTGAGGATTATTCATCTACTAGGCAGGGCAATGGGGGAAACGGCCAATCTACCACTTTAGTTGGCGGGGTTTCCAAAATGGGCACTATTTCAAGGAATGAGTGGAGTTGAAATCATTTGTATGCCATGTAGTGCTAGGATTAGGAGAACTCGCCGGTTTCATCGTCGCTAGTATGTTAAAAGTCTTTGCTATTGATGTTTAAGCGTTACTTGATCCAGAAGCTACTTTATCCTTTGTGACTCCTTATGTAGATGTAAAATTCAGGATTTGCCTCGAACAACTTTAGAGGCCTTGGTGATTCTACGCTGTTGGTAGTCGATTATAGCAAAGAAGTTTTACAGAGATTACCATTTCAGTCCATCATAATGACACCACAACTAACTTAGTTGAATTAGACATGGTGGATGTTGATATTGCAGGTAATGGATTGGTTGTACTCTTGGTAATGCCTTGGCCAATTATAGGACCCAAGTGGTAAGGTTCAGGTTTCTATATGAGTTAGTCTTAGTTTGGGAAGGTAGTCCCGTTATGCCTAATGGTCATTTCATCTCATACCATAAGGATAAAAAGTTAGTTTCTAAAGGGTGTAGTTATCTGCAGTAGAGTTAGAGACTTTGTACTAACATACACCCTTGATCGGTTCAATTGTGAATGAGTTCCCATAGGTGTTTACAAATGATCTTCCGAGTCCTCAGATAGGAAAATAGATTGCAAATGGATGTCCTTCCTGGCCCTTGTCCTATCTCTATTCTTCCATATAGAATGGCTCAGTGAGTTGAAAGAGTTAAAGAAATTAGGGCCTCTTCGATAAATGTATCATTCACCCAGAGTGTTTCACCTTGTGGCTCTCCAGTATTCTTTGTGAATAAGAAGAAGGTGGTATCTTCAAAATTGATATTGGTGCTAGTTGAAAAAAGTCACCATCAGAATAAGTATCCCTACCTAGAATCAATTACTTGTTGTCAACTTCAATTACTTGTTTCTCTAAGATAGACCCTCCAAATCAGACTAGTATCAATTGAACGTTACTGAAAGAGTTGACATTCTAAAATAGCTTTCAAGATTTGTTATGGTCACTTCAATTTCTTGTCATGTCCTTGATTGACTAATTCTCCTCCAACATGCATAGACCTCATGAATAGAGTGTTTAAGTAGATTGAGTTCTGTTATTATGTTCAC
The DNA here is from genome assembly GCA_018107945.1 of Datura stramonium. NCBI lineage: Eukaryota > Viridiplantae > Streptophyta > Magnoliopsida > Solanales > Solanaceae > Datura > Datura stramonium. The sequence goes on along the minus strand of JACEIK010000470.1, from coordinate 425,327 downwards.
CAATGACATCCTAGTCTACTCTACAAGTAAGGAGGATCATGCTAGTCACCTCAGAATAGTTCTTGAATAACCCAGGGCGAGCTATTCGCCAATTTTCTAAGTGTTAATTTTGTTAAAATCCGCGTCATTCCTAGGCCATAATCTGTAACAAAGGTATTTAGGTAGACTCTGAAAGATTAAAAGAAGTAAAAGGAGACTGGCCCAGACCTATAACCCCATCAGACGTGTTTCTTGAGTCTTGCTGGCTATTATAGAAGGTTTTAGAAGGGTTTCGTCCATAGCTACCCACAGATTAACTAAGTTGCAGAAGAAGGCGTTTCAATGGTCTAAAGCTTGTGAGAAAAGCTTCTAGGAATTGAAAACTTGATTGACTACTGCTCTAATGTTGGCCTACTAGAGGGTATAAAACTCGTATATTGTGATGCGTACGGAAAGATGTGTATTGATGCGTAATGGTAAAGTAATAGCCCACATGGTTCAAGACAACTCCAGGTTCATGAGAAGAAATATCTGATGCACGAACTTGAGTTGGCAGCAGTAGTGTTTGCATTAAAAAGTTGGCTTCATTATCTCTATGGTGTGCATGATGACGTGTTCAGAGATCATAAAAGTCTTTAGTATATTTTTAGCAAGAAAGAGTTGAATCTCGGGCGGAGAGGGCTCAAATTGCTTAAGTTATGATATAGTATTCTCTACCATCCAGCAAAGCCAATGTGGTTTCCTAATGCTCTTAGTAGGTTGTGCATGGGGAGTACTATTCATTGCCCTTCATTGTAGAGGATGTAACAAAAAAGATAGCTAAGGATGTGCATAAACTCACACGCTTGGGGGTTCATCATCTAGTCTTTGACAAAGGTAGTATGTTTTTCTAGAATATGGTTGAATCATCTCTACTCATGGAAGTTAAAAAAGCAGAACAAGATCCCCATCTTGCTCCGATTGGAGGAAGTTCATAAGCAAGAGTGTTGGTTGCACAAAGGGGGAGATAGTTATGCGAGGTATCAATACGGGTTATGTGTTCCGGACATAGATGGTCTGAGTAGAATCATAGTACAAGTACATAGTCCTAGGTATTTGATTCACCTAGATTCCAATAAAATGTACCATGACGTAGAGTCTATTGAGTGAACGTTATGAAGAGATATTGTGGATTTTGTTGCTCAAATGTCACAAATTGTTAGTAGGTTAAATTCTAGCACAAAAGTCCATATGTGGCTCGAGAATATAGTACTCTGATGTTGCCCAAATTACACGCATATTGGGATCAAGCGGTCGATGTCAAATATAGAACCCAAAAGAGGTTGGGGTCGATCCCACAGAGAATATGGAAGGATATAAGCAGTATTTGTGCTTTTGAGTAACTTATCTCCTAAGAGGGGAGAGTTTAAAGGTGACAAGCAATATTGTTGAGAGAAGGTGAAAGTTAATTCCAAATTAATGCAATTAACTAGGGTGAGTGTTCCCCATGACTTCACCACAAGACATTTATAGTAGTGATCTATTCTGGTGCTTAGCATGCAATATCGGTAAGTTAACTTCACCTAAATGCTTGGTTCCCTACTTAGATGATTATCACCATGCAGCAGTCAGTATGCGGATGTATACTTAACTAACCCTTGCGCCGAGTAGCGGATTAGCTGTTCTGGACAGGTCAAGCTGGTGAGTTTGATAGCCTCAATCTCCATTGTTAATCCTTTTCCCATTCATTACTCACTTGATCCATTGAGTAAGAAGATAAGACAACTTCAACATTTGCAACTCCTAATAAACAATTAAAATGAAGGAAAAAATACATGAATAAACCCCTTTCCAAGAATCATAAGTATTTTTACCTATGTGTGTTAATTTATCATGGTTCCCACAACCCCAGTTATGGATCTTTTAGCCTCTCATAATTATAAGTAAATTCATATGTTTATAGACAAAAGCAAGTGCTTACAACGTGTGGTAAAAACTCCCTTGATTATTGCAATAACAAGGAAGAACAATTCGATAATAAGTATCAAAGTGAAATAAGACTTAGTTCTCTAAAACTTGTCTTAAAACTTTGGGATTCTTTAAAGAAATAAAGTGTATTTATAATTGATTTTTTTTTGCGTTTTTTCCTTTTGCGGATTTGGTTTTGGGGTTTAATAGCTTATTTTCTAATTAGTAGTATTTGACTGCTAGCCGATTGAACAAGCTTGGCGTGCTTGGGCATCGTGTAGCACTAGAGATACGTCACAGCGTAGCTAGGAGGCCGACGCCTTGCCTGGCATTGCACCAAACATCTTTGCTGGCGTTGCGCACTAAATCAACACTTGGCCCCGAAGGAAGGCGCCTGTGCTTTGGCATTACGCCAATCACCTCCGCGTCGTGCCTCTGGTAGCGTGGGGCAGGCGGTGCCTTGTGCCTCTGGTTGCACAGGTGGCTGCGCGCCACGCTGCGCTCCCGGGCATGGCAATGCACCATTTTTAGCCTTGTTCGTTAATTTTAGTCCATCTTCTTCACATGTGTTCCAAAAGCCTCAAATACACCCAAATCTATCATTATTAGCCCACAAGCATCTAATCATGTGCGTTAGCTAATTTCACAAACATATAACATAAACACATGCAAACACACATAATTTATCCTCAAAATGTAGTAAAGCATGGAGCAAGAGTATGTCTAAGAAGTGCGTTGATGCGGCCTTCATCACCAACCCACACTAAAACTATTGTTCGTCCTCGAATAATCTACTACTTCCCTTCTCACATTTAGGCAAAAAATCCATCCTATGAACAGGTCTACTTACTTAAGATCCTTAAGACAAAAAATGAAGCTCAAACAATTCACTCACATGCATATGGATCAACATTAAAATGTGAGTTTAGAAATCATAGCTTTTTGAAAACTAATACAAAGACATATTTTTGGGCCAACATGAATCATACCATAATTTAGCAATCCAGATTTACCATAGTCTTACACCATTGTGCCCCTCACAATTTTGAGAGATGCCCTTTCACACACAAGATATAAACAATATTAACTTGAGCATAAATATAACAAAATCCACTCACTCTCCCAAAGAAATCAACATATATGCAAAAGATGACCCATAGGATTGCCCTTAGTGTAATACTCCACTAATATAGAATTATGAATCAGGGATCAATTAGAACTTAAATTTGGTTGTAATATAGGATAAGAGACGGGTATAAACTATTTGGTCAAGATAGTGACTAATCTTCTTAAGAACTTTATTTATACAACACTTTGATTTTAGCACTTTCTTCAATTTTAAAATTTTCTCCTTATACCTCCTTTTATTTTTCAACTTTTTTCAACTTAGGTGATTAATGGGGATTTTTTCATTCTTGACTTAATTCACAACTTTTTTCATCATCATTATTTCAAAGCTCTTTTTTGTTTTCCCATAACATCACCCCTCCTTGTTTATTATGTTCATCTTTTCTTTTCTTCTAATTTTCACATCTTTTTAGCTTTTCCTTCATTTCCACTTATGCTCCTGTCATGCAATTTTTCACTAAAGTACTCTAGGAGTCATTTTGGATCAAATGCAAGTCAATAGAAAAAAAAAGGGATTTAAGCTTTTAATATGGCTATCAAAAGAATAGGCTAAGGCTCAAACGTAGCTAATTAGGATAATTACAATCAAGGTAGGTAAAATAGGATTAAAATAAGGCTACCAAAGAAATGCCTATATCACTTCCTAAATCCATCATTCTTATTTCGTTTTGCAAACACATCGAGCAAGTTCTATGCATCAATTTGCAAGCATGGAGTACATAAAAAATTCCTCACATATTGGCACAAAATGGTTTAACAATGAAAATCTAGATCACATAAACACATATATTCATATTGCATGCATAACATAATTAAGCCCATTTTTCCTTTTCGGGCACATGAGTCAAGTTAAAAAAAACTAAGTGTTTCTTCCTTTTTCATGCATTTTGAGTGAATTTAATAAAGTGTGATACCTAAAGTGAAGTATATAGCATCATAGGGTCCAAGTTCTTGTTCTTCCTAATGACTAATTTACCCTTAAGGCAGTCGTCATCCATTCATCACGGGCAAAATCATGACTCAATGGCTAACAATAAAAAAAATTAAAAAAATCTAGAATTCAATCGGTTCTAAGGGACTATCCACCCAAAAAGTATTCGAAAACAAAAATCAGAAATAAAAAGGAAATAAAACAAAAAAAACTACTACAAACATTCAAGCATACAAAATAAATCATAAATATAAAAAACTAGGCCTACCATGTCTAAATTTAGCAATTAAGGCATGCATGGTAATATGAAGGTCACTTCTCCCACCCCACACTTGATTAGTAACATTTTCCCCGGTGCTAAAACAACAAAACATAAAGTAAAAGAGTGAAAACAGAACTCCCTGGTCCTCTGCCTCCTTGTCTGGGGAGCAAGGCGGCTTCCCCCATCTGTGCATTTCATGCTCAAATTCTTTATAAATTCTGACTTAACACCTACACACTTGAACAAACACGTAAAAATGAAACAAAACAAAACAAAAAATCATCTCCGGGGGCCTGTTGCTGATTTAACATCGTAGCACGATACAGGTATCTTGATTTCGCCGGACTTCATCAAGATACTGTTGAGACGTGGTCACATCTTCGCACTTGTTTCATCACGCTGCCACATGACCGTCAAGAAAATACAAAAATGAAAAATAGGAAATAAAGACTAAAAAGTTAAACACAAGCAATTAATCTAATCCTAAGCCATATTTCTGGAAGCTTGACGCAAAATTTGATGTCTCCCAAATTACATCTCATAATAAGATATAAAGCGGTCGATGTAAAATATAGAACCCAACAAGGTTGGGAGTCGATCCTACAGGAAATATGGGAGGATATAGAAAAACGCTAGTATTTGTGCTTTTGGAGTCAAATATCTCCCTAAGGGGAAATTGTAAAAATAACGAAGCAATATTGTTGAGAGAAGGTGAAAATTAATTCCAAATTAATGCAACTCATTGAAGATGAGTGTTCCCCATGACTTCACTGTAACCAAAAGGCATTTTATACTAGTGATCTCTTCATGTGCTTAGCGTGCAATATCGATAGTTAACTTCACCTAAATGGTTGGTCCCCAATTTAGATGATTATCACCATGTAACTTGGTATGTATGCGTATGCATATATATTTCTCCTTGATATCGGATTAGCTATTTCAAAAGAGTCAAGCTGTTAGATGAGTTGATAGCCTCGTTTCCGTTGTTAATCCCTATTCCTTCCTACTCCTTCATCGGTGAGTAGAATAAGAAACTTCCAATGTTTGCAATTGTTAAAAATCAATTAAAAACGAAGGAAAATACAATGCATGCATAAACCCCGTTCAGAATCACTAAGTATTTTACCTATTTGTGTTAATTCATCATAGTTCCCACAACCCTTGTTATGGTGATTTCGGCTCTCATAATTACAAGTAAATTCATGCATTAATACACAAAACGCAAATTAATACCACAATGATGATAGGTAGAAATTATTTGAAGTGTGCAAAACGGAAGAACAATTCGATAACAAGTATCTCAAGAGTTGGTGACCATAAACTTACCTAAGTCCAAGACTTATCAAAACTTCTCTAAAACTTTTCTTAAACATGGCTTTTCTTTGCAAAGAAATAAAGGTGCTTTATAATGATATTTTGCTGTATAACGCGGTTACATTTGGGGATTATAAAGCATTTCGTTGAAGTGGAATTTGACTGCTAGCCATTTGAACAACCTTTGCGGCGTAGAAGGCGTCTGCAACACTAGGGCCACATCGCGCTGTACCTTCGCTGGGCCTTGGCTTCACGCCTGGCATTGCGCCACACATATTGTCGCGTCGTGCCTTGCATCAGCGAAGGAAGGGTGCCTCGTGCCTAGGTGCACCAATCACCTCCATCATTACCTCTCTGTGTGATGTCTTGTTGAAGCTTCTCGCGCCTTTGGTCGTCAAGGTGCAGCTATGCGCTATGCTTGGCCATGTGGTATGTAAATCTGCATTTTTGGCCTTTCTTGCTTCGTTTGGTCCATTTTCTTCACATGCATTCCAAAGCCTCAAATACACCCCAAATCTATCATTATTAGCCACAGCATCTAATCATGTGTGTTAGCTAATTTCACAAATATATAACATAAACACATGAAAATACACATAATATTTCATAAAACATTATAAAGTATAGGAAAAATTATGTATAAATGTGCGAGTATGCGCTTCATCGCCATCCCTAGTGAAGTAGAGTAAGTCAATAAGGACTTTATCACTTGGTCTCGTGATCATTGTGACATGATCAGATAAGCCTTCATATTGGCTGGCAGGTCGGGCTCTTGGACTCCGAAGATGGTAGAATGATTGTTCAAAATAGTGCAGAACATTCCCCAGTAAAACTGAAAATGAAATAAAGACAATTTTGATGACCCATGTTGCGCAATATAAATAAAGAATCCACCAATATTAGATTATAGTGTTTGAGCTTGAAGGAGATATCATCTTAAGGTGCCAAGGCGATTATCTTTCCTAATACTACGAGACTTCAGGAAAATAATTGCAGGTGGGCATATCATTTCACGGTATTCTATTCATCTTGGCTATGAAAATATATCATGATGCCCAAAGAGTCTATTGGTGCTGGGGCCTTGATCCGCGACTTGGCTGTGAACCCCAACAACACGGACCTGACCATGAATGGCTCTAAAGCCTTTAACCTATGAACATACATAGAATGATTAAGAGCATAATTAAAGAGGAAATGAATCACAAGCATTGACAAGCGAATGTCTAAAATGATATAAAGCATGAAAAAACGACAAGTGTAATTTGAACCATCTATTTGCATATTGCTGAAAACTCTGATGTAAGATGAGCTGATAGGACAACACCTCCAACTAGCTCACTGAGTCCAAAACTAAAAGACAAGAACATATATAAGCTAATAAATTTCCTTATAAGATGGACTCAACAAATGGCGACTAAATGAGGTAGGAGCGGGGCTAACGGCGAGGCTGAGACTGGTTGCCTGAACCTATGTCATGAAACAATATAGTATAGAATATGCAATTAGTACTTTGAATGTACTGACTATGTAGAGTAAGTAAATATTCTTGTAAATCAGTAAAATAAGACCATGAGTATAAGATAAGCTAAAACATGAGAGTAGGGACAACATGCTAAAATCGCAATTAAACAGGTAGTCATAAGCATGGAAATATTAAATGTAAGCTGATTAATAATGACCCAAGGTTTTGAAAGTAAAAATCATATGGTTTAGCATGTTTGAAATCATAAGTAAAACTCATAAGGCTGATTAATGGGTCAATCCTTTTATAAAACATGATATCATAAACACCGGACATGGATATCTTAAAACATGAGGAACAGTGAGAACATCATGCTATCATCATGAGGAAACACATGAAACCCAACTATGCTCAGTTGGCGAGCCATTCCGAGCTTGCCAAGCCAAAGGTTCAATTAGGCGTGATAAATACTCTTTCGTGAATCCCCAGTTGAACCTTGAATATATACTATGTGGCACGTAGTTATGAGGCAGTTCTTGAGCCTGGCCTACTTGGTATGAAAGTACTACCATGTAGTACTACTTGTGTGCAGCTCATAGGTGAGAAAAAGAGAGAAAGAAGTGAGTAAAAGAAGGGAATTGAGGTGGCTGACTTCTTGGAAGACCAGTGAAACACCAACAGTAAATTGCAACTTTGGGAAACTAAAGCAATGTTGATCGTGAGACATAATCCCCACAGTGATCTGAGTTGTGCCTCTGGCACCTGAACGTGCTGGATTAAAGAAAAAAATTGGCAGACGGTTGGAGGGTGGCAAATCCCCCAGAAGAAGCATGAAGAGTTTCAAAATCCACTGAAGGAGCATCAATTATAGTCATGGTGCAGAATGTAACCCGAAAGCAGTTAGTACTCTAGTACCAGAATGCCTGGTAGGGAAAGTTTGTCCCAACACTAAAAAGAGTCTTGGTACTACTTTTAGATATATTCTTGCAGAAGTACTCTGTATCTAGGAGATCTTAACTTTAGCTTTTGAGAACATTCTCTTTGGGAAGATGAAGTAGAATTCGTGGTGGAAATTATAAGATTGTTTCTTTTCTTCTTCTTCCTCTATCAGCAAGGTACCATGTGTTGAAGACTTATTGCTGAATTTGATTTGTACTCCTTATTATTGAAATCAATGAGTTTATTGTTAAATATTCTTGTTAATTCTTAACCATGAGTAACTAAATCATTAACTAGAGACAACAATGGTGATGAGTCCTTAATTGGGTGGTATTGCTAGATTCATCTTGCTTAATTAGATTGAGTATTTCATTATCTCAATATTATTATCCCATTTAAGTATTCAAGTTCTTTCCAATTTATAATGGAAGATCCATAGTTGCAGATGTGAGTAGAATTTTTGCTTAAGAAAGACATAATTGATGTTAGGAAGAATTTAATGGTGAAATGGATGTGATGTTGTGTGGGCTGGGCTGGAGTATGTAAGCCCATATTCACATTCCTAATTAATAGTTAGGCTGAGATTAATGTAATTAGACCAAGCAATTAGTTTGATTTAATTGTGTCTACTGGTTTGAAAGAACTCTAGCAGAGGCATTTATGATTTGAAAAACAAATTCCTATCCAAAGTTATTTACACAATTTTAACTAATGAGATGATCTAGCAACCTTTATTTAATTAGCACATCATCTACACCACACTGTGATCTTTCTCTATTATAAACAACTTTGGTTACTTTGCTATTCTAATTAGCCGAGTTCGAATCTATACCATATCTTAACATCAAAGTCTCCCCAAGATGTTTATTTTTGTTATTTTTGAGTAAGATTGAACTAATTTCAATTTTCCAAACAACACTTGTACATATCATTTGTTAGTCTCTGTGGGATTCGGCCAGGCATCGAAGTCGGGATTTTGTTTGATACAGCAAATGTTTACGCTCTTTTATAAAGAAAGAGTGTATTTTGGATTTTATCAAGTTACTTGCAGGAGGAAATAAGTGCTCAATATTTTAAGTCTTGGAACTCAAAGATTGTTCATGACCTTGCTAGAGATAGGGAGATGATTTTGATGTTAGGAAGTTGAAGAAATTCATTGATTTATGTTGTGATAGATTTGAGAATGATTACCTTGCCTTAGCAGGGTTGAGGAGAGCTCTTGGAATTGATTAGGAGTTGATCTGGGGCAGAACAATGCCAAAAAAAAAAAAATCATTTAGGCGACTTTTAAGAGCCCTAAAATCCCCTTGTGATGCCCCAAGTGACGAGGCCGTCATTACGATGGGCGGTCAACTTGCTCGTCACTTTGGGGTGGAATTTTGAAGATTCTAGTTAAGGGTGATGGAGAAATCTTGAAGGGCCGTTAGGTGCTTGACGGGCCATCACTCTTTATCACACGGCAGTCTCCACTAAATTTCTCTTAACTTTTTACCTCGGCTACGATTGATGCAAAGTCAAGTGTCTTGGAAAGAAGACCTAAAGGATACAATTTTACATGTTGAATCTCCCATAATCACTTCATAAATTAGTAGTTATGGTTTTTTAAATTGATCCTTAAGACCTATATGAAAACTCAATCGGTAAAAAGGCTCTCAACTCAACTTTGTGCTAGAGGTTCCTTATGACCTTTATTTTCATCCAATGAACTTCCCACACTTAAGAATTGATATTAACACCTAGTTTTCATAATAATTTAGTATGTTTGGGCCTATCTACATATCCATACGGCTTCAAACTTCGCTCAAAAATTTGAAGCGTTAAAATATCTCAACTCACAATTCATGGATCTAGTCTTAGGGACTTTTGGGGTGTTACGGACAATTGAAAATATGATGAAATATGCATAATGTCCAAATTACCAATAGGTAAAGGCAGCACATCAGAGATTGAGTCGCTTAACACAGTATTGAGATCTTATTGGAAATGAAAGATGATTAACATGGACTTTATGAAAGGTTTTCTGCTCCTTTTTATAGCATATTGGTGAGTGATAGTTAACTAACTCACAAAATCAGCCTATTTTCTAGTAGTAAAGACTATCTATTCTGCTGAAGATTATGCAAAGCTATGTATATTAAAGAAACGGTATGGTCATGGGTCTCCAGTGTCCATCACATCTGATAAAGTGCTTAGTTCATCATATTTCTTGAGATCTTGCCAAAAAGGTTTGAGGCTGCAGGTAAATATTATCATAGTTTTCACCCAGGCAGATGGCCAATAGGATATCACGAAGATATATTGAGAGAGTGTGTGCTGGATTTCAGCCTTAGCTTGGGATGAATACACCCCCTTATTGAATTTCCTTATAATAACATTTATCACTATAGTATCAAGATGACATAATTTGAAGCTTAATATGGGCTACATGTAGGTCTCCTATCGACTGGCTTGTGGTGGGCGAGTCAGAGTTAGTTGGGTAAGATCTAGTTCACTGGTCTATGGAAAAAGTTAAGTTGATTCAAGAGAGATTGAAAATTGTTACACCGCAGTAAGTTCTCGACACTTAGTTGGCCCATTCATGTTGGTTAATAGTTTTAGGATGCCATACACATTGGAAAGGCAGGGAGAGACAGACAAGCGCCAATCGGAGCGTACTTGAGAAAATGTGACTTATAAATCGTATTAGAGCAAATGTGACTTAAAGAGGAGGGTTCGGGCCAAAGTATATAAGGACTCCCTTGTTTTAAATCATTTTCTTACATTTAATTTCGAAGCGACCAGTAAACGGGGAGACGAGGGTTTGAAGTGAATATTCAACCGATTAAGCCGTCAAACATGGTTCAAACTCGAATTAATTTCGGGTAGCGAAGTATAAGGCTACCGAGGGCATTCTGCGAGTTAGTTTCCCGAATTTTGGCGTGAATCGTCGTCACATCGGGCAAGGTAAGTGGAATTGCTCCAAATTAGTGTTAATATACTCCCAACATTAAAGTGAGTATTTCTCCCTTCTAGAATTCCGAGAAATTATGAGTTTTCGGGCGTTCTTCGATAAGTCAAAGAATAGGTAGTAGGTATAGCCATTATATGGTTTCTTTCCAAAATAATAGTAGAATTAATTCTATTCCTTCGTGAATATGAATACAGTTAGGGAAATAGCTGAATATTAGCCGAGTTACGCCCCATTAATCGAAGCCGACAGTTAAGGTATGTAAAGCCAATTCCTTTAAACCTTGGTAGAAGTTTGAGTATAGCAAAATAAAATGCAATTCGATGGAATGTTTGAAGCCGTATATTATATTAGGTATGGATTCGAGTAAGCATGTTAGAATTATTATACGGTGTTCGACGCAAACTCGATGCAAAGCAGTATAATTCCCGTGAGAATATTCGAAATATTATTTCCAAAATCGGTATATCACCATTGCTCAGTTACGTATAGCTGTTCTTGGGTGAGTATATTTAGTATGATTGATATATTTAGTATTAATTCGAACGGAATATGAATATAAATATTATTATCAAATTAAGTATATATATATATATTACATGCGGTTATTGCTATACGTGAGACATGATTGTTCGTGGTGGGCACCTTAGAGCTTCTATGACAACCCAGGGTTAATAGGCGTAATGCGACTACGCCACGGGGTGAGATGCGATAAACATGGTGTGGCATTCCGTGCCGACGGACGAAGATGAGATACAATATTCCCCATAGCAGGGCTGATCGGCACTATACCACACCCCCTGTCGACGCTTGCGCTCAGGAGTGCAATTATAGTGTCGATTCTGATTTTAGATTTTAGATTTGAGGAGTCCTCCCGAGACTCGAGATCGGCTATAGTAGAGCCCAGTGGGCCAAGATTGCACTACCCGGAAGGGCGAGCGAGTCACTCATAGTGCTAGGTGGATGGTATGACTTGGGTAGGTATATATATTATGTGTTAGTTGGTACCTTGACACATGAAATTTGTGGGTTCTTGTATGCTATGTTGTGTTTAGCTATTAATAGATAGAAAGTAGACCTCCATGTTATCAGGAGCCTTCATTTCTTACTCTCTTTAGTAAGAGATTACGCTCTTTTGATCAGTCTCGGCCATCTCCTATTACTTCGAGTATCTATCGGTATTTTTAGTTATTTTGATTGTGCTTTGCATACTCGGTACCAATGGTACTGACACCCATTTCGGGAGCTTCATTGCCTGCAGTCTCATAGACAGGAGCGATCCACGTAGTTCCGGCCAGCATACAACGCCTTGACTCCTTTCATCGGGGCTGAGCAAAGTTGACTTCCATTTTTTGTATACAGTATGGGTAGGAAGGGGCCACGTCCCGACCATCTTGCCGTTCTTAGAGGCTTGCAGATTGTATATATTCGCTGTGGTTGGCAATTGTAGGCCATGTGGGGCCATTTGTGTATTTGATTGTATGCAACGGCCGTGTGGGGCCTTATACAGTTAGTAGTTGGTACCTTATCGGTCACATGGTAACCCCAGATTGTTTTCATTTTGAATAAACTAGTAAGCATGGTGGCCTTGTCTGGCCCACATAGGATCCCTTATACTCCAGTTGTTCTCGTTAGCTGTTATATTCCTACATGTAGCTATAGAGCCTAATCGGCAGAAAATTGTATTCTGGTAGTTATATAACAGATTGTTTTCATGAATCCCGAGAATTAGAGTCGGCCTGGCACCGAAGTGCCCAGGCTCGATTATTTCAGCAGTCAGGTCCTAGTAGGGCACTAGGTGCCAGTCATGTCCTCCCAAGGCAGGACGTGACAAAATTGGTATCGGAGATCGTATCCCGGGGGAGTCAAGCTAGTGCTAAGTAGAGTCTTGTCTATGGATGTGTGCACCACATACCATGTGAGAGAATTTCCGCAAGGCATGATAGGTAGTTACTCCTTTCTTCATATTCGGTCGTGCTATAGAGCAGTACAACATAGGGTTGAGTCCTAAAGCTTATTATACTCTTTTTTTACAAATAAAATGTCGAGATCCGTGACATCCCTATCACGGGCGAAGGTGGACATAGCGTGAGGAAGGCTGTGGAGATGATGAACGCAAATTATGCAGAGTCGTACAAGTAAAAAAGTGGCTCTTTTGAAGAACGGTTGTCAGACCCACGGGAATAGGAATACGGGGTGAAAACTTTCAAGCGTTAATTTACTACAACTACTGAGTCTGAAGACGAGTAACGAAAAATAGTTTGTTTTTGAGAATATAATTTTTATACTACCTTTAAGCTAATTATACTATTGAATCTAAACAATGGTTAAGGGCATGCTGAGGTTACGAAGAACATGTGAAGACACGAACTATTAATTTACGTGGTTTATCTTTTCCTCCGGTTGCTAGTCGCAACTCTGCCTATGGACTAAAACTCTCGTATTTAACCCAACTTAGAATCATGAATCCTTCCACCTACATTTTCGTGACAGAGGAATTCAAGTTCTAGCAATGACCAAAACCGGTTCCACACATGACTAATACGACTTTCGGGTATATTTCTATCCCGAAGGTAAATCAATTCCCAATTCTCCCGAACCAAGAAAAGATCATATCCTATTAATTCACAACTTTCCAATTTCTTGCCTCTCGGGTGAAACCGGACTTTTTAGATTTACATTAACATGGCCAGACATTAATGTAGTAGGAACAAGAATTAAATAGAACAACCATGGAAGAAAAGAGAAAAAATAAACCAGCAATTAATAATTACATTGCAACGCAAAGTTCATAACATCGGCAAAAGAAGGAGTGCTTCACTCATTTGTGGATTAATCATCCTAAAACAAGTGTTAATCATACAAGCAATTGAAAAGAAGAAGAAGAGATGAGAAGAACCCTACTTTCGTCCTCAGCTGCAGATGCCCCACGTTCTTGCTCCACCCAGTCAAATTATTGAAAATGTCCTAAGTGTTCTATTTATCTAGGGATAAATTTTCCCGGAATAGCGAGCAACGTGTCACGGAGTGCATCGCCCAGAGCACTGCCTCTGTGACAGATTGCAAACAACCCTCACGGAATTTGTCCGCCGGGTAATTGCTACCAACGTGGCACGACGTGCCTCGCGAACACGGCCAACGTGCCACGGTGCTGTCGCGGACCCTCACGGAAATGCACCATCTGAAGATAATTCACTTCCAGCATGGCACGGCCTGATCGCGGACCTTCACTGGAATTTACTTGGAATTTCCATTCCAGGCAGAACGCCTCCGCGATGGCAGCGTGCCACGGCTCCCATCCTTGAGGACCCTTGTCATATTCGCTTCACCATCTGCTTCCTTGCTCAATCCAGAGTTCCTTCTTGATTTCTCCCAGCATGTCATTTTCATCAGCAAAAGCATGTTTCCTACAAAACAACGCTAATCATGTTGGTTAGTATAAAATCACACTTCCATACAATTTACATGAGAATGTACACAATTTATTAGACAAACAAGACAAAAGTTATACATTTGAGTATCGATTTGGCATATAAATATGCCCTTATCACCTACCCCACACTTAAAATCTTGTTCGTCCTCGAACAATATTCATATAACTCATGCAATTGATATCCCTTCATGGCTATTTAGGCTCGACAGTCCAAACTATGGTCATACCGATTATGTTCAAGCAAATCATCAAGAGAAGCATGCATAGCATCATTATTACACGACACTTAATAAATCAAGACTTTTTAGCACAAGAATCGACTCTCGATATCAAACTCATGCATGGCTGACCAAGATATCCGACACGAATGTATTCTATCATCAAACATGTGCCCTCACGACACTAGGAGAGATTCCCTGTTTTAATCACATGAACTTTAAGGAAATCCATGTCCGAGAGTATATATGTACCATTTCCTCTCACTCTCCCAAACGAATTCACATGCATTGCGTCATGACCCATAGGCTTGCCTCTAGTGTCTTACTCCACTAATATAAGGATGCGTGATGTAAGATCACATAGGACTTAACGGGGTTTAATGTAAGCTACGGGAACTGGTATATCTTGGGCTAACCAGCACGGTAACCAGCTTCCTTAGCGCTTTTTCACACATCCCATCAACTTCCAGAATTATCTTCTTCCTTCCTCCTCTTGAAGTTTAATTTTTATATTTATCACCCCTTTCTTTAACACAACAGACTATCGAAGGGAAAAATTTAGTTAAACAACTTTCTTTCCTTCCAATTAAGCTATTTCACCCTTGACTCTTACTTTTCCTTTCTTTCTTTTTCATAACTTTTTCTTTTTTTTTATCACTTCACTCTTTGACACCATGGGGAAAATTATACTTTTTCTCGAGCGCTTAGAGTTTCGACTTTAGCCTAAGGACCGTGAAAAGAAGGGGCTCTTGGTTCGCACCCTTTTTGACAAAGGAAAATCGGGAAAAAGAAAAATTTATAAAAGGCTCAACGGGGCGACTAGGGTTTAATCTTCAAGGTGGGTGATGAAAGAAAAACAAGAAATTTTTGGTTGACAAGGAAATGCCTACATCATTTCCTACACTACACTTCCTTCATTCCGTTTCGTGCACAGGACAGGCAAGTTCTAGACAATCAACAATAGCATGGAATAACCAATTCCTCACTATACACTCAATGCACATGCTCGATTCAGGATGACTTCACGGAATCTTTAATCAGCTAGTCACAAGAATTCAAAATTAAGCCTCAATCACACCGAATCAAATTCTACGGCACAAGTGTCTTACATATGTACAAAAATTTGCATGCTTTCTATGAATCATCTTTGCTATATAATTATTATGTACAACACGCAACAAGGATGTCGAAGCCATTGAATAGCAACATGCATGGGATACAACCAGCAATCCAACTAAACAAACAACAAACAAAAAAAAAAAAATTAAATAAAAACAAAATAAAAACGAAACTACTCCTATCGACTTCATTCCCTTAGTGATGCGTCATCCATCCATCATAAAGAAGGGTCACTATTTACGACTTCGGTTCAATGGGACTCTTCTCGGCAAAGAACTGAAAACAAACTCCGAGAAACCCAAAAGAAAAATAGTTACGAAAAAAAAAAAAAATTTTAAAAAAATGGTCGATGATTTCGACAAGACTATTTACCCTCTTGGCTAACACATTCCACGGCCACCCAACAACAATTTCACAACAATATTTACAATCAAGCGAACATACAAATAAACAGGGCAAATTAAAAACCAACACGACAACAAAGCAAGGAACATACAATGATATCCCACGAAAGGCAAATTCGGCACCTAACTACTCCCACCCACACTTAGAATCGAACACGTGGTGTTCATCGGTCAAACAAAGGTGGTTGTGAAACTCCTGATCAGTCAAGTATTCCACTTCCTCATCAGGTGCTGCCTCGTCCCCCATATCAGAGTCTCCACCGTCATCCTCCTCCCAGGCCAACATCGGAATCCTCGCAGAGCGTGTCTCCGTCAGGTAGGACGTCATCGTCTGTAGGCTCACAAAACTGGGCCCACCGACATAGTGCCCTGGCGTTCTCGCCAAATGGGTAATCTAAGTCGATTTGCCACAGCTCAAATCCTCCGTCGCCGGTCTCACGCTATCACGGTAGACATCTTGCATCGAACATGCACGGGACATATACGTCGTCACGAGCATGTCGCTCGGCCAATCTTCAGGGCGGCCCATGAGTGGTGTCGGATGCCTTTGTTTTTGTGACATCAATGGCACCGCTCCATCTGCCGGGATGTAATCTAGGGCTCCTCGACCTCAAGGCCTCTCGAGACGTGTTCGGCCCGGCCCGCCGAATCCGTACACAGTGCCTGATGCGGTGGGCCTCTTCATGGCGAAATGATCACCGCCCCAACATGAATCTCCAGCGCTTTCATAAGGGCGTATACCAACATACACGATCCCGGGTCACATCGTCTGTGCACCCCGGAATCAAACGGAGCAAAACGATCTTAAGCCATATTCAGGCTTCCCTTTGTTCATGTGCATAGGGCAGCGTCGATGGTAGCCCCTCTCCCTTTATGCCTGCTCCAACGCGCCGTAGACCGGGCTCCACATAATGTGCGTCTGATATCCGCATGGGTGGAGTGATGTTGGTTGTCGGAGAACATGGGCGTCATATTTTGCGCCCCTATGATGGCGTGGTGGTGAAGCTCCAATGTGGCGATTTGGCCCCTTATTTTGATGGTGTGACTTCTCAATGTCGGGTTCCAATTGGCGTAAAATTCCCGGACTAAGTGCAGGTTGCACTCTTTGGGCTCGTTGAAAATGAAACGTGGCAAAAGGCATCAATCACATGCACCATCAGGGAGAACTCTTCAGTGCCAAGGGTTCACAGATGCAATATGTTCCTCGGGAAATGGTCTCCTTGTGCTTGGTGTACCACTTCTTCCCCTCTTCTGTCCACCCATCTTGTTCATAGCCCAGCTGGCCGCGTGGAACTGCCGGTGCTGCTGGAATGCTGCTCCCAGTCTTAATCTTTTTCTCGTAGCACGATGTTGATCATGCTTTCTTTGTCTGCTGCTTTCGACATGGTTTTGTCAAAGAAAGCGAGACGGTACCCATGTTAGTCGATTTCAATTGAGCTTTTGACTAAGGTTGGGTTTTGGCTCGGCCACCCCACACTTAGTTTCTAGCTCACATTATGCAAAACGGCAGAAACATATTTATTCCATATTTACAAAAAGATAGAAATCTAGAAACGGTAGCAAAAAAGTAACACAACAAACAAAAAATCGCTTCATGCCTTCTTAAAATTCGACAGCATAACCTCTGTGCACTACTCAGACTTCGTACAGCTCATTCCACCGTACTATCGATACTCATTTCATTATATGGAATTCAGCTAAAAGAAAAACAAGAAAAATAAGAATACTCCTAACTCAACTAAGCAATTCCCGATTTTCATGTAATTTGATGAGTTCTTGAGTTTCACCCAATTGCACCTCCGAGAATTGCATCGTTTCTTAAGTATACACAATGGCATGCACCATACGATTCACCCAACATGCACAACCCATAATTTTCTCACACTTCCTCTTCTCAATTCGATTTTTCAACTTCACCATCCATCCCTAACCACAATTTGTAATTCATTTAAGCATGCAAGTGCTTGAGTTCATATGATCACAACGATACTACGAACAACTATAATCAACAACCCAAATGTATTTAAGCTCAATTTATTGATATGGGCATGGATGCCCATAAACATGCTAAAAACCGCAATTTTAGCTAAAATTGAGATTGAGTTCAAGAGGCTATACCTTTTGATTCGATTAAGACGAAGGAAAAGTTGATAAATTTACTCCTTAAGCCGTGACACGTTGAGGAGGGGATTTTGGGGGTGATATCGGGGAGGCCAGAGGAAAATAGGAGAAATGAGGGTTTTGGGGTTTAAAAAGTGGGAAAATCGCGCGGGTAAGCTTGCCGGTGTGACCCGGCGGTCAGCACCATCAGCGTGTCACGGAGGGCAGCGCAGGCCCTCCTCCGTGACACGAGCCACATCAGCATGACTCTCTGGAATTTTTTTAAAAATTCCAGATTTGCCTTTAACGTGTCACGGAGGGTAACGCGGAGGCCCTCCTCAGCCGCAGACTTGACTCCTTTGTTTTGCCACTTTAAAAATATTTTCTTACCTCGTTTTTCCCTTTTGCATTCCTCTGCATTTTTTTCTCCGTTCAACCTGTAGACATCTTACCACACGAAATCGATTAGAATTTCAAAGTTGGAGAAATAACAATATTTTTATTTTTCTATTTACACTCCTATTCTACAAAAATATAAAGTATAAAATGAAAATCTTTTCTTCTCTTTTTTTTTCTTATGTACATTTTACAATTACATTTCACGGGTTGCCTCAGCGCGAAAGCCCTTTGGTTTACCGTCTCGGCTCGACGTCATTTGAGCTCATTACGCCCTAGGGTGACGAGGCGTTTCTCCTAGATTATCATCCTCACCCCAATAGTGCTTACACCTGCATACATTGACCAAGAAAGTGGCTCTTGATCTTCTTGCCACAACTCTACTGCTCCGTGCGGGAGTCATCCTCACTACCTCAAATGGCCACGACCATTGGAGCGTAACTCCTGACTTGATTTCAACCTCGAGTTGAAGAGTAGCCTCTTTGCCCAGGTTCGAAGACACGGTGTACCACCTTATCATGCCATCTTTTTGTTTGTTCTTTGTAATATTTGGCACTTTCATAAGCATGCCAACGAAACTCGTCGAGTTCGCTAAGTTGCATTAGTCTTTCTTTACTGCTAGGTCGGGTCCATATTCAATTTTCTCCATGACCCGAAGAAAGCTCGATGTTCAAGTTACTGCTTGGCGGATGACGAGCTTTCCGTAAACCAACCGATATGGAGAGGTCCCAATTGGTGTCTTGTAGGCGGTTCTGTATGCCCACAACGCATCATCTAGCTTACTAGACCAATCATTACGTTGGGCATTCACTTTCTTTTGCGGGAATACTGCTTTACCTCTCTGATTTGACACCTCCACTTGCCCACTCGTTTGGGGATGATAAGCTGTTGCTACTTTGTGACGCACCCCATATTTGGCCAACATCTTCCTGAAGCTTGCATTTACAAAGTGGGCTCCTCCATCCTTACGATAATGGCTCGAGTCGAACAGCCGAGAAAGATGTGTTTCTTCACAAATTTTGTTACTACCTCATTGTCGTTTAAGGGCAAGCTACCGCTTCCACCCACTTTGTTACATAATCACAGCTACGAGATATAACGATTACCAAATGATGGTAGGAATGGCCCATGAAGTCGATACCCCATACATCAAAAGCCTCCACTCCAGTACATTTTCTTCCTTATCTCTTGTCTCCACTACCAATTGTGCTGTCTTTGACATCTATCGCATGTTTTCACATATGCCATGGAATCCCTGAGCAGTGTAGGCCAAAAGAACCACCGGCGTAGTACTTTGTGTCTTCTTTCGCCTCGTGGTGCCCTCCATATAGTGAGTGACTGACTCCTCAAAACCTCTGCAATTTAACTGCAGGATACACCTTCTCATCACCCGATTCGACCCCTGTTTAAACAAATATGAAAACAAGTCCCAAATGAAATATCGACAATCATGCCGCAATTTCTTCCTTTCTTTGTGTAGCCTGCGGTGGTAGACTCCACTCACCAATAAGTTCACTATGCACACATGGGACCTCGCTTCTCAGGTGCCAAGAGTTGCTCGTCCGGGGAACTCCTTTTTGATGTTGTCACCTTCACTCACGTGCGACCGGCTTTCCAGTCCGCGATAGGTGATCGCCACTTGATTTTCGCTCCCCTTTCTATCTTTTATTTCTAAGTCAAATTCTTGTAGCAAAATCCACACGATCGATCTGTTTGCATCTTTTTGAAATAAGCAGATATCAGAAACCATTGCATGATCGGTATATACCACAACTTTAAGAACCCACCAAATATGATCGAATTTATCAAAAGCAAACACCAATACCGGCATCTCCTTTTACGTGACCGTGTAATTACTTTGAACGTGTTCAATGTTTACTTGCATAATGAATGGGTGAATTTTTATTCTTCATTGCCCCAACAGCACTCCCTCTTGCCACATCGCTCGCATCACAATCAGTTCAAAAGGTTGTTCCAGAGTCCGGAGAAATGAGGATGGGCGCTTTAGCCAATCTACCTTCGATTCCTCGAATGCTTTAACACTCTCATCATCAAAATCAAACTTAGCCTCCTTTTCTAATAATTTGCATAGTGCAGAAATCTTGGAGAAATTGTTGATGAATGCAGAGCTCTGCATGCAGAAAGCTGAGGAACACCTTTCTTGACACCGGTGAGGTGGCCAATTTCTCAATTACCTCAATCTTGGCTCGATCAACTTCTAGCCCCTTGCAAGACACTCTGTGGCCAAGAACCGTGCCCTCCTTGACTAAGAAATGGCATTTCTCCCAGTTAGGAAATACAAGGTTAGATTCCTCCTGACGAGCCAACACCCACTGTCAGGTTACTGCAAACAAGTAGCAAACGAATTGCAAAAATAGAAAAATCATCCATAAATACCTCGACGAAATCCTCCACCATGTCGTGAAAGATTGCTATCATGCATTTCTGGAATGTAGGCGGTGCATTGCACAACCCGAATGGCATTCGCCTAAATGCATATGTCCATAAGGACACAAAGGTAGTCTTCTCTGATCTTGGTGCTATGGCTGTACGTTTATACCAGTACCCATCAAGGCAATATTCTTGCCCGGCCAATCTGTCTAATATTTGGTGTCACGGAATGGGGTAGTGATCTTTCCGTGTGGCTTCATTTAGCTTCACGTAGTCATGCAAATCAGCCACCAGTGACGGTTGGCGTGGGAATCATCTCGTTTTCTCATTAGTTACCACTTTGTCATTCCTCCCTTTTGGGGACATTGAGCGGTGACCCATTGTTGTCGAAGTGGACAGAACCACCAGCATCGAGCCATTTAATTATCTCCTTCCGGCCACATCTTTCATTCTTGGTTTAACCTTGGCTAGTAGCTGAGCAGCTTTGCTCCTATCTACGCCCAATCCGGTGTGTGCGAAGGCTGGATTGATGCCACGAATATCGAACATTTGCCAACCCATTGCTTTCTTCCGTTTTCGGCTACGTGCCACTTCTTCACATTAGCCTGTCAATTCTGATGAGATGATAACTGGCAGAGTACCCTCCTCCCCCAAAAGACATATTTTAGATGAGGGTAATTCCTTCAATTCCAGCTTTGGTGCTTTTTCAATAGATGGTTGAGCAACGGCTCTAAAGACCTCATCTAGCAGTGGAATTCTTGTTTCTTAGGATAGCTTGGTAGATCATTCGGCTCTTGTACCTTTATAAGCATCTACATCTCGAGAGTAATCGGATTTAGTCGATCTCTCTCCACGGGATCCTGTAACTCCATCATACGATCCTTTTGCCGATCAAATACTGGCGATCGCGAAGTTCCTCCTTTGTGCGCAGCTTCATGGCTTTATCCACATCAAATACCTCTTCCTGACCATTTGCTCGCATTGTTAGCTGTCCTGCAGCTCGTCATTTTAATGCTCGGTTGCCAAGAAAGGTTGTCCCAAAATAAATGGGCGTGATTAGACTCAAAATCCACGACAAATAAATCCACGGGAAGATTGGAGCCGACTTGCACTAGCACGTCCTCCACAATGCCGTCTGGCCTTGCCAGGAACAGTCTGCAAGCTGCAAAACCACTGGTGGTCTGAGGCCCTGGGCCACAACTGTAGTCTTAGAAGTTGGCATCAAGTTAATGCTGGCTCCCAAATCACATAAACCGCTGACTCGGATACTTTGCCCGATTGTGAATTGTAGCTCCCAGGATCTTTGAGCATCGTGGGCAACCGGTTTTTATCCGGGAAGTGCATTCCTCAGTAAGGGCCACCGTGGCATATTGGGTATTTTGCTTTTGTTGGCCACGATATGTAATGTGTTGGCATGTTTGGGCACTCCACATAAAACATCAACAAGAGGTAAGTTAATGTGTACCTGTTTGAGCACCTCCATGAACTTTTGAAGCACGCCTCCTCCTTGTGCTTCCTTAATCGTTGAGGGAACGGGGTGGAGGTCCTAGCCGGTTCAGCTTCCTTGTGTTCCCCTCTCATCGTCTGCTCCTCTCATGCAACTCATTGAGGTAGTCTTTGGTTCCACCTCCTTCAACTGCAAGCCACTCCTCATGGTCACTGCATTGACTGCTTGGGGATTGGGGTCGGTGTCAGCAGGGAGTCCTCCTCTAGGCCATGTTCGAACCGACCAAGTGCCCAAATTGATACTCAATGCCTTGGTAGCCGAGTGAATATTTTTAACATCGAAACACCATTTGACATGGTGACCTGCAATTGAGCTTGGCTGGCTCTCCAGCTCTTGAACATCTCCTCAACGCTGGGTGATGGCGGTGGAAGAGGTGCATTGTTGTTTTTGTATTGAAAGCGATAGTTACGTGGCCTCCTTGATTGTTGCATCCCGACTCGAACTCTGCCCTTGATGGTTGTTGCTACCACAAGAGAAATTCGAATTCCTCGAGTTGGGATTGTAGCTATCCCACATCTTCTTGGTGGTCCTTTGTGCATTCTGACAAAATTCACGATTCTGGATTTGCTCCACAACACTCAGTGAGTGTTCATTGCTCCTTACACTTCACACCAAATCTTGCCTTGCATTACTTTGGGGCTTGAGCGGCTCAAGTTCCATGTTGCCAGTAGGTGTTCAACTGATTACACCAAGGCGGCTATACGTACGACGATAAGCTGTAAGCCCATCCTCAGGCTTTCCTTGCTCCTCCCCTTGAAGTCCGCATTCCCTCAGTTCCCTGCGAGAAATCGATTAAGCAAAATATCTGATTCTTCATAAGTCTTTTCTAAGCCTGCCCCCAGTGTGAATCTAGCAAAATTTTAGTGTAGGTTCCAAACCCTCTATAAAAAGTGTGCACCAACACATCATTTGATGGTGATGAGAATGGAGTCCCTCAACAACGATTTAAACCTCTCCCGGGCTTGTCTTGATTCTCTCCTTCCCTTTGTTAAAACTCAGAATTTGACTTTGCAGCCTTGCTGTTTTACCGGAGGGGAAGAATCAGGATCAAGAACTTTTGCGAGATCATCCCATGAGGTGATAGAGTTGAAATCAGCTTTCAGCCACCTCTTTGCATCCTCCCAAAAGTGAAAATGGGAAAAGTGTAAGCGGGACCTGTACGGTGACACTCCAGCGGGGATGTGAGTGTCACTTATCTCCAGAAAATTCTGAAGATATTGCGGGTCACCGTGAAGGCACATGGCGCACCTTGTGTGCGGCAAGCGCACCATATTTTTGTTCGGCTGAACCTCCTCTAGCTCGGGTTTGCAGTGCTAGAAGTAACATTGCTAGCTAGTGGGATTGCCACTACGCGAACCGGCCTGGCCCGCTAGTTCCTCGGGCACTAAAAAGCGCCCGCACTATTGGTGGATTACTGTGGTTGCTCCATGATAGTTATGCGACAGCTGCGGCTTTCTCTCTAGAGCTTCTCTCGCGTTAGCGATGAAATTATCGTTCGGCTCTAGAGGATGGATCACCAACCCTTTGTCTCTTGCAGTGTTCAACAGAATCTGTTTTATGCAAATACAGGCTAAGACCAAGTTGTCAACAATTAAAATATTGAAATAGTAAACCCCACTTAAAGTAAAGGTAAAAATGAAAATTCTTACCATTGACTTTCTTCCTGACATGCAGCCAAAACTTGATGACCATAAGTGTACGGGTCGTACAAGTAATAGTGACTCTTTTGAAGAACCGGATTGTCAGACACGAGGAATAGGAATACGGGGTGAAAACTTTCAAACGTTAATTTACTGCAACTATACGGTAGAACAACGAGTAACGAAAATAGTTTGTTTTTTGAGAAATATAATTTTTATACTACACTAAGCTAATTATACTATTGAATCTAAACAATGGTTAAGAGCATGCTGAGGTTACGAAAAACATGTGAAGACACGAACTATTAATTTACGTGGTTTATCTTTTCCTCGGTTGCTGATGGAACTACGCCTATGGACTAAAACTCTCGTATTGCTTAACTTAAGAATCATGAACCTTCCACCTACATTTTTCGTGATAAGAAGGAATTCCAAGTTCTATAATACGAAACCGGTTCCACACACTGACTAATACGACTTTCAGACATATTTCTATCCCGAAAATCAATTCCCAATTCTCCAGGAACGAAAAGATCATATCCTATTAATTCACAACTTTCCAATTTCTTGCCCTCTCGGGGTGAAACCGGACTTTTTGGGTTTACATTAACATTGGCCAGACATTAATGTAGTAGGAACAAGAATTAAATAGAACAACCATGGAAGAAAGAGAAAATAAACCAGCAATTCAATAATTACATTGCAACACAAAGTTCATAACCTCGGCAAGAAGGAGAATTAGCCACTCATTTGTGGATTAATCATCCTAAAACAAGTGTTAATCATACAAGCAATTGAAAGGAAGAAGAAAGAGATAGAAGAACCTAGAATTTTCGTCCTCCAATGTGCCTGTACCCCACGTTCTTGCTCCACCCAGTCAGAATTATTGAAAATGTCCTAAGTGTTCTATTTTATCTAGGGATAAATTTTCCGGAATAACGAAACAGCGTGTCACGGAGTGCATCGCGGGTGCTTGCCTCCGTGACACCGGTGCCAACGTGAAGCCCTCTGGAATTTGGCTGCCCAGGTAATTGCTACCAACGTGGCTGCAGGCGTGCATCGCGGGCACGGCCAACGTGTAGTGCAATATAGACCCTCTCTGAAATACTGCTCCCCGAATAATTCACTTCCAACGTGGCACGGCACGATCGCCCGGACCATCAACGCAATTTACTTGGAATTTCCATTCGGGCGAACGCCTCCGCGATGGCAGCGTGCCACGGCTCCCTATCCCTTGAGCCCTTGTCATCTTCGCTTCACCATCGCTTCCTTGCTCAATCCAGGTTCCTTCATGATTTCTCCCAGCATGTCATTTTCATCAACTTAAAAGCATGTTTTTCCTACAAAACAACTAATCATGTTGGTTAGTATAAATTCACACTTCCTACAATTTACATGAGAATGTACACAATTTATTAGACAAACAAGACAACAGTTATACACAGTATCGATTTGGCATATAAATATGCCCCTTATCACGGGATGCCTCGGCCTCATTTAGAATCGGCCAGTGAGGCGATCTGAGCTCGTCCTGACCTTCTCGGCGATCTCCACCCATCACTGGGACAACACCACCTCCCAGAAGCCGGTTCACCACTATACCATATGACCAGAGGTCGGAGTTCGATAGTTATGTTAGCAAAATGATGGCTAGTTAATGCCGGTATTACCTACAACGGCGGGAATCATCGGGTGGGCCTGTGTTCGAGGGTCAGAGAATTCTTGGCACCTAGGTCTCCACCGTTTACCGGGACAGATCGAATAGAGGACCCCAAGGACTTCTGGATTAGATGCGTAGGATTTTTCGGGTAATGCATGTTACATCTATAGAGTCGATCGAATTGACGGTATTCGAATGCGGGATATTGTTGTGTGGTATGAGAGTTGGGAAAGGGTCTCGAGGGAGAGAGATGTTGCCCCTCCGACTGGTCAACAGACCTTCTGGATCATTATCTACCACGAGAGATTGGGAGGCCGGATGGACCCGATTTTACACTTGGAGGCGGGGGCGATGAGTGTTGAGAATACGCCTGCGGGTTAGATTCTTTGGCCGGATATGCTCCGGCCTTTGTAGACACCATGCCACCCAGAGTCCAGCTAGGTTTTATTATGAAATTTGAACCAAAGTATATTGAGAACTGTATGACAGCTACTTTTGAAGACCATGGATATTGCTCAGTACGGGCTTTTTCTCGAGACTGTTGAAATTAAATAGCGGTAATAGGATAGCGGAGCGAATAAGTCGGGAGCAGTCGCGAGGGACGAGGTCGAGATGAGTTAGGGAGATTCGAGAGAGGGCCTAGGCCCGGTTTGTCAAATAGGCTACCTGGGCCACCGCCTCCATCACAGCGACGAGATGGGTAGATTCA
This sequence comes from Datura stramonium, assembly GCA_018107945.1. Taxonomy (NCBI): domain Eukaryota; kingdom Viridiplantae; phylum Streptophyta; class Magnoliopsida; order Solanales; family Solanaceae; genus Datura; species Datura stramonium. The sequence continues at coordinate 398,841 of JACEIK010000470.1, read as the reverse complement.
GTCTCGAGGCCGGTCAGTCGTGAGAAATTCTAGAGCATTAGATTCACCCAGTGAAGGAGGGCGAGAATAGAGCGAGTATACACCACCACTGCCCCTATTTGGCCAGAGCGCCACTCTGGGCTTTTACAGATGGCTCACGGGGGTGTTACTCATATGCGGACAAGAGGATCATGTGATGAGAGATTGTCCAGCCAGTCGGGGTGACGGATAGACGGAAACGGGCATCGCGGGGTTGCGAGCTCAGCGGCCAGGCGGGCGCGAGGCCCTCAATTTCGGCGGGCGGAAACGAGAGCGGATCGGGGGCCTCTAGTTTAGGAGCGGAGCCTATAGCTGTACCTATGCATTACCGAGGAGACGAGTTCGAGGCATCTTGGATGTTGTGATGAGTATGTTGACTATTTTCTCTCACCCACGCTTATGCGATGTCGATCCGCGATCTACCTTTGTGCTATGTTACCCCATTAGTGGCTCGAAAGTTCAGTATTGTACCAGAATTGCTTCAGCAACCGTTTTCAGCATCTACACCCATCAGTGACTCTATTATAGCTAGAAGGGTTTATCAGTGTGGTAGGATTGCTAATCGTCGGTTATATGATTTAGTAGAGTTAGAAATGGTTGATTTTGGCGCCATTATGGGTATGGATTGGTTAGCTCCATACTATGACAATGTAGAATGCTGGACCAAGACGGTCGATTCCACTTTCGAGGGAAGCGTCACGAGAATGGAAGGGCAATACGCTACGACAAAAGAGTAGGTTTATTTCCTAGCCGGGCCGAAAGTTGATAGCCAAGGGGTGCATTTACCACATTGTGGGAGTCTAGGATGTGTGGGTAGAGCCTCCAACTCTTCAGTCTGTCAGAGTGGTGAATGAATTCCCCGATGTATTTCATGAAGATTACCTGGTATTCCCCAGAAATGGAAATAGACTTTCAATTGATTTATTACCCGGGCACCCCGGCCCATATCAATTCCCCTTGCTCGCATGGATCTCTTGAACTCGAGAACTAAAGGAGCAGTTGGAAGGATTTTTAGACAAGGGCTTTATCAGGCAAAGTACTTCACCTTGGGGCGCCAGTTTTGTTTGTGGTTCCCTTCGCATGTGTATATCAAACAAGCCCGAATAAAGTCATAAGAATAAGTATCGGCTTCCCCGAATAGATGATTTATTTGATCGATTATAGGAGCAGGTATTTCTCAAAATTTACTTAAGGTCAATCATCAGGTTCGGGTTCGTGAAGGGACATTCAAGACCTTCAGGACCAGATATGACCATTTGAATTCTTAGTCATGTCCTTTGTTTGACTAATGCTCCAACCGTGTTTATTGACCCGATGAACAATATTTTCGGCCATGCCTAGACTTGCTCATGATAGTGTTTATTGATGATATTCTAGTGTATTCTCGCTCAGAGGCAATTACCAGGATCATTTTGCGAATAGTGGTCCAAATTCTCAAAGACCATTAATTGTATGCCAAGTTCTCTAAATGTGAATTTGGATGAATTCGGTAACCTTGCAAAGGTTATATCGTGTCGGATCTTTGGTATACAAGTAGATACCACCCAGGAAGATGGAAAGCATGGCCCAGACCTACCACTTCGACCGAGAATGCAGTTTGCTAGGGTTAGCAGGGTACTATAGGAGGTTTGTTGAAGGATTTTCCATCTTAGCCACCTCGGCTAAGGCCCGGCGAGAAGGTAGCCAAATTTGGTGGGTGAGGCTTGTGAAGAGCTTCCGGGAATTGAAAGACGGCTAACATCGGCTCCGGTGTTAGCATTAACGGAAGGTACAGAAGGTTATGAAGTTTATTGTGACGCTTCAGGTGTTTGGTTAGGATGTGTATTGATGCATCATGGTAAAGTAATTGTTTATGCTTTGAGAAAACTTCAGAAACATGAAAGAACTATCCCACTTTGTTACACCTCGTAAATTCTCAACAGGTAAGTGGCCTACTCGCATGTTGGTTAAAATTTTTTGAATGCCATACATGATAGGAAAAGGCCGGGAAGCCAGGACGGAGCATTGCATCGCACCACCATGAGGCCAGGGCGGAACCCTCAAGTGATGGCGGCCCTTCACGGGAGAAAGGTCCCCGCGATGGCGGTGTGCCTTGAGCCCTGTCCAGGCCCAAGTATATAAATGCCTCACTTCAATTTTTATCTCATTTTCCCTTTTATTCAAAGCAAACTTGAGGAGACGAGAGAGGAGCGAGGATTTATGATAAATATTCATCCGATTACATATGCATGTGGTCAAACTCCAAATTAATCTAGATACCGGAGTATAAAGCTGCAGAGAGCATTCTTGCGGAGTTAGTTTTGTGAAAGTCGGCCCGGCAGATACATCTTCCTACCTAGCCAAGGTAAGTGAAATTGCTCCAAATTAGTGTCAATATACTCCCTGGCCTTAAAGTGAGTATTTCACGCCACCGGACTTTCCGAGAAATAGCGAGTTTCGGCTGTTTTTGATAAGTCGAGTATTTGAAGCTATATATATATTAAAAGTGATATTTTCATTTAGAATATTAATGTATTTAGTCCTAATTTATATATATGGATGCGGTTGGGAGAAATGCAGTTATTGGTCGAATTAAATGTGGAAAATGAGGCTGAAGGTATGTAAAGCCAGTTTCTTCGGCAAGCTAGTAGTTCCGGTACCCAGTAACGCTGCTCAAATGCCAGTAGAATGTTTAGAAGTCACATATTATGCTTAGTATAAATTTTAATTACAATGTTGGAAGATCATGTCATGTATAGTGTAAAACTTGGCGCACGATATAATTCTAGTAGAAGTGTCAGAAACAGTACAGCATACACAGTATGTGATTTAGTAAAGTATGTTAGGATATTATCGTGTTCAGTCGAAACTTAGTAAATCAATATAAGTTCTAAATGATATTTAGAAATAGAATAGTAGCCTAAAATAAAGTTTAGAAAGCACGTTAGAAATAGTGAATCACGATTTCTATGAAATTCAGTTATACAGCATGATTCTCCTTGAAAAAACATATCTTGTTCAGTATTGGGCTGAAGCCTGATGTGTGAGAATATTATATATATACCATTATGGAGTTCCGGCTATGTATCAAATACATACATATCACTATGTTAGTTTGGCGTATAGTATATACATACACGTTATTATCACTAGTTTCAGCATGTGGTGTACGCAGTTAGTATTACCAGTTGAGACCTGTCTGTATTATTTTGGGGTTGGATTACCTAACATTCATGACCGCCCCGGGGTTAATAGTTATGTCGACTCGTTTGCGGGCGAATGCGTCGCTCTCACGGAGTGGCATGCCGTCCCCCGGGGACGAAGATGGGATATTGATTTATATTTTGCCTTGGTAGGCTTTTATACACCCCCGTGAGCAGTACGTCCGGGGTGTTGATTCGGGGAGTCCTCCCAGGACTCGAGGTGCGATTATAGTCGAGGCTCGGCGAGCTAGTGCATACCCGAGGACGGGGATGCTTATAGTTATTATAGGAGATGGGATGACGGGTGAGTATAGATTGCGTCTTCATTGTACCTCCCGGCATGGGGACCGAGGCTGAGTTATTGTGCTATGCTATGTTATTTTATGTTATATTATGCCATGTTACGCTAGATATGAATAGATGAAATGAGTAGAGACGCTATATTTCAGTATGGCTCACACTAGCTAGTATAGTTGCGGACAGTCTTGAACTCCTACTTTCAGTCAGTTACAGTCTATTTCCTTCTACTTCAGCTCTATTAGTTATATTGCTTGTCTTGAGTTGCTTCAAGTTGTTGCTTTACATACTCGGTACGTGATGTGGCGCTGTTAAATTGTGCATTACTTACTGAAGTGCTCATAGGCAAGGCAGAATCTCGTGATTTCAGCCAGCGCACAGAGTCATCAGATCCAGTCATCTAGAGCTAGATAGCTAGAGGTTTATCCCTATTCTTTGTGTTGTAAAGTATGGGTACAGGCCTTTTATCCCGTCATATTATCCCATTTCTTTTTGTTGTATAATGTGGGTAGGCCTAGGCCTAGATTGTATATTCCTGTGGTTAGATGTATCGATCGTGTGAGGCCGTGTGTATATTTTAGTTGTTTCACATTGGTTGTATGGGGCCTTATTCAGTTGGTTGTGGTGACCTTGTCGGTCACGTAGCAATTGCTTTGTTTCTTAGTCGAAGTAACTAGACAGCATGGTGGCCTTGTGCATTACCTTGGTTTCTTCATACTCTTGCATTGTTCTGGTTAGCTGTTGTTTGCTTACAGGTGGCTATTGGCCTAGTAGGCCAGGCTGTATTGGCCTTCACCATAACCCGTCATTCTTAAATCGAGTTAGAGCCGGCGGCACCGGTCGCAAGCTCGGCTAGTCTAGCGGTCGAGGTCCCAATAGGGGAACTAGGTGCCGAGTCATGCCTCCCAAGCCAGGGCATGACAACTTTGTATCAAAAGAAGGTCGTATCGGGGAATGCAAGTTGTGCTAAGTAAGAGTCTTGCTATGGATGTGTTGTGCACCATGCAATAGGTAGGAGGCTGCAAGGAATGATAGGATGTTTTTTGTTTTATTAAGTACGTGCTATAGAAGACATTATAGGGTTGAGTCCTTAGAGCTTACTATATTCTTTGGTTGCAGATAATTTCAGACCAATGACATCTATCACGGGCCGGAGCCTTGGATATTGCCGGCGGCGCAATGAGGATGCCTCACCCTCGTTTGAAGCAAGCCCGATTAGAGGAATACGGTATCGTCCTTCTCAATAGTCTCACCATCCAGGATCACTTGGCTTACCTCCAGCAGTCCTATATCGATACCTTCAGACCGGGAGGTCGGGGGTACGTAGTCATGTTATGCAGATGATGGCTGCTCGGTGTTAGCGATGCCATCTACAGTTGTAGAGTCATCGAGGGCCCGATAGTTTCGAGGTCAGGTTCTTAGCTCTAGATCCCCACGGTTACGATTCACGGATCGGACGAGAGGACCTCGGGATTTTCTAGATCGGATGCAGAGGAGTCGAGGTTATGCACGCCACGCCTACGGAAATCGGTTGAGTTGGCAGCATTCCGATTACGGGACATCGTTGTGTTGTGGTATGAAAGTTGGGAAAGGTCCTAACGCAGAGATGTTCCCCTCCGGCACAGTCAGCTTCTCTAAGAGACTTTCTGGATCACTATTTGCCACGGGAGATTTGACGAGGCCGAGTGGACAGTTTTTACATTTTAAGAGCAGGGCCATGAGTGTTCGGGAATACGCCTTGCGGTTTTATTCTTTGGCGGTATACGCGGCCTTTGTTGACCATGGCATCGAGTAATTAAAGCTTCATCATGGGGTTGAATCCAGAATATGTTGAGACTTGTATTACGGCTACACGGCGAGAGGACATGGATGTGCCGAGTTTAGGCATTTGCCGAATATTGAGAATCAACGTGGGAGGCCGGAGGACCAGCCGAAACGGCGCGCGAGGATAGGCGATTGATCTGAGAGGAGGATCGAGGAGGACCTGAGCCACGATTGTTATAGGCCAGAGACCCTCGCCTCCACCACAGCCGAAGAGGGATAGATTTAGCCTGAGGCAGTCAGAGACCGACGAGAACTACGGGCTATGATTCACCATTATAGAGGATGGCGGAGCAAAGTAGGTATACCCTACCACTTTTCACTGTGCAGTCAACGCCATTTTGGAGCATGCGGTGCTCCACCGGATGTTATATTTGGTGCGGGTCCAAGTCGCACATATGCCTTACGAGAGTGAGTTGATGCGTGTTTTGACGGGTATGATGACTATTTGCTCATACCATGTTTATGTATTGATTGATCTAGGATCTACTTTGTCTACATTACTCCATATGTGGTTTGAAAGTTTAGTGTTGCACGAGTTGCTTTAGCAACCCTTTTCGATATCCACGCCCAGTCGGTGACTCCATTATAGACAAAAGGGTCTCGGGTGTACAATGAGGTTCTTGTGGTCGGACCACACGGTCGGCTTTGGTAGAATTAGAAATGGTCGATTTTGATGCCTTTATGAGTATGGATAAGTTGGCTCCGTGCTATGCAAATGTAGAACGCTGGACGAGCAGTTGATTCCACTTTCCGGGCAGTCGGAGTACGAGAGTGGAAGGGACATTTAATTATGCCAAATGGTAGGTTTATTTCCTATCTTCGGGCGAAGAATTTGATAGCTTCAAGAAATTGCATTTACCACCTGGTCGAGTTCAGGATGTTCAGGTAGAGCCTCCGACTCTCCGAGTCTATTCAGTGTTGAATGAATTCCACGACGTATTTCCGAATGAGCTACAGTATTCCTCGAGAAAAGAAGAAATAGATTTTCCAATTGATTTATTACTAGAAACTAAGCCCATATTAATTCCTCCGTATCGTATGGCTCCTGCTAAACTCGGAGAGTTAAAGGAGCAGCTGAAAGATCTATTAGATAAGGGCTTTATCAGACCAGTACTTTATCTTGGGGTGTGCTAGTTCTATTTGTGAGAAAGATGGATGGCTCCTTCCGCATGTGTACAGATTACCGATAGTTAAATAAAGTTACTTGTTAAGAATAAGTATCCGCTTCCCAGAATAGATTATTTGTTTGATCAGTTACAGGGGGCCAGATATTTCTCCAAGATTGATTTGAGGTCCGGATATCAACGAGTTCGGAGTTCGTGAAAGAGACATTCCAAAGACAACCTTCGGGACGAGATATGGCCATTTGAGTTCCTAGTCATATCCTTTGGGTGACGAATGCCCAGCCGGTATTTATGGACCTGATGAACAGTATCTTCAGACCATACCTGGACCTGGCCTTGATAATGTTTATCGATGATATTACAGGTATTATTCTCGCTCGGGCGAATCCTGGAAACTCATCTACAGACTGATGCTCAATTCTGGGACCATCAGCTATATTCCAAGTTCTCTAAATGTAAATTTTGGCTGAACTCAATAGCTTTCTTAGGGCATTTGTGTCTGATGCTGGTATACAAGTTGCACGCAGAAAATAGAAGCGATAAAACGTGGCCCGGACCTACCACTTTCAGGCCGAAGTCGACGGCTTACGGAATTATGGATTTCTGAGAAGATTTGTTGAGGATTCTCCACCATAGCGGCACCTCGACTAAGATGACGCAGAAGCGACAAAGTTTTAGTGGACTGAGGCGTGTGGACAGAGTTTCCAAGAATTGAAAGGCAGAGTTGACCCTCCGCCCAAGTATTAGCATTTGAGAAGGGTACAAGAGGTTATGCGGTTTATTGTGATGCTTTAGGTTTTGGGTTGGGATGTGTTGATGCAGCACGGTAAAGTGATTGCTTATGCTTCCAGACAGCCGAGGAAACACGAAAAGAATTATCTTACCACATGACCTGGAACTAGCCCTTGAGTGATCCACGCCACGAAAGATATGGAGACATTAGCGTACGGCGTCCATGTGGATATTTTCATTGACCATAAAAGCCTACAATATATTTCACCCGAGAGTTAAACTTACGGCGGCGTCGCTGGTTTGGGAATTGTTGAAGGATTATGATGTAAACTTTCTGTATCACCCAAGAAGAGCCAAATTAATGCTTGAGATGCCCTGTTTGCAAATCTATGAGGATTTTAACGTACTTGCGGCCCGAGCGACGAGTTGACCGGAGGAATACACCAATTAGCCGGTTAGCCATTCGTGTAGCGGGCGAGAGGACAACGGAAAGTGATTCAGAACACCGCAGTGTCGTCATTAGTTGTGGAGAGTAAAGGAACGGCGAGTATGAAGTCGACTTGGATTCGGCTCAGGACGAGAATTCAACAAGGAAAAGCGCTGATTTTAGATGCTTGAGATGAAGTGTTGCGATGTAAGGCCGCATTTATGTTCCCGGATATTTGAGGACTTCGCCAGCAAATTATGAGCGAAATTCGCCCATATTCTTTCCACCAGGCGCGACGAAAATGTACCACAATATCAAGGAAATCTACTAGTTGCAGTATAAGGAAATAAACGAGAATTTGTAGCCCGGTGTCCTAACTACCGGCAAGTAAACGAGAACACCAGAAACCAGGTGGATTGACTAAGGACATAGTTGTGCCTCTTTCGGAAGTGGGAAGCAATAAACATGGACTTTATGAAGAAGTTACCCGTACCATGCATAGACATGATTCAATTTGGGTAATTGTTGGACGGGCGATGAAATCGGCCCATTTTCTGCCCATTAAAAGCTACCTTCTGCTTGAAGATTATGCCGACTTGTATATCAAATGGTTGGAATTACATGGTGTTCCAGTATCTATTATCTCTTATAGAGCAAGAATTTATAGCTAGATTTTGGCGATCGTTTGAAGAGATGCAGGAGCGATTATTTGAAGCACAACAATTCCACCCTCAAACGGATCGACAAGTAGGAACACACTAGACGCTCGAGGATATGCTACGGGCGTGTTGGAACTTTGGAGGTAGTTGGGACATTTACCGTTGATTTAATTTGCTTATAACAATAGTTACCACTCGGCTTTCGGATAGGCGCCCTTTGAGGCATTGTGTGGGCGGAAATGTAGATAAGCCGAGTTAGTTTGGTTTGAAATAGGAGAGTATTATTTGGTTGGGCCATTATTCATCAGTTAGAGGAAGAGGTAAAACATCAGAGAACGCCTACTGACTGCTCAGAGCCGCCAGAAATCATATGCGATGTGCAGCCCAACGAAGAGCACGGAGTTTAATGTGAATAGTGAGTATTTTGAAAGTATCTCCAATGAAAGGGATGATGAGATTCGGCAACAAAGGTAGAGTTCGATCCGAGATTCATTGGGCCTTATCATATTCGGCGGAGTATAGGCAAAGTGGCACGAGTTGAACTTGCCTCCAGAATTAGAGTCCAGATTTATCTAGTTTTCACGTATCTATGCTAGAAAGTACATACGATGCCTCTCGAGTTGTCCCAATCCAGGGATGTCCGAGGTTACGAAAGAGGCTTGCCTATGAAGAGGTTCAGTGGCCATACTAGACCGAGGCAGGTCAAGTAGGTGAGAACTAAAAGATATTGCTTCTTTCAAGATGCGTAGTGTAATAGGGCAGAGAGATGACTTGGGAAGCGGAGGGAAGATATGAAAGTCGAGATATCTCACTTGTTTCAAACATAGTAAGTCAAGAAGTATGTTAGTATTGTTATCATATGAAATCACCTTATATTATGTATAAATAAGATAGTTTACTCTAGCCTTTCGTGATGAATGCTGTGTATTGTGTGGAGTGCTGTATTGGACTTGCATTTGGGTTTGAGATAGTCAAATTACAGGGAAACTTCTGCGAAATTTTCTAAAAGTAAGTCCAGTAAGTTGAGATTCCTATAAGTGGAAGTTTACATTAGGACGAATATTCTTAAGGGGAGGATGTTACCCCGTAAATTCTCGACATGTAGATGGCCTATTCGCATGTTTTTTAAGAGTTTTAGAATGCCATACATGCTAGGAAAGAGCAGGGAGACCAGACTAACATTGTCGAACCACCGGTTGGAGAAGGCGAAGCGAGAACCCTCCACCCAGTGGCAGCGTGCCCACGGGCGGAGGGCCTCCGTGATGGCGGCGTTCCACGGAAGGCCCTGTCCAGGCCCAGAAGTATATAAACCCCTCACTTCGATTTTATCTCATTTTCCCACTTTTAATTTCGGCCCGACTGAGATAGAGAGGAGCAGGATTTATGATAAATATTCATCTGATTACGCCGTCAAACACGGTCCAAACTCAAATTAATCCTAGATACCGGAGTATAAAGCTGTAGAGAGCATTCCTGTGGAGTTAGTTTTTGAAATTAGCCGGAAAATCGTCGTCCTGAGCCAAGGTAAGTGAATATACTCCTATCCTTAAAATGAGTATTTATCGCCGGACTTTTCGAGAAATAAGCGAGTTTTAGGCTATTTTTTGATAAGTAAATGTTTGGGCTATATATATATTAAAAGTGATATTTTCTTTCGGAATATTAATGTATTTAGTCCTAATTGATATATATATATGGATGCCGGTTGGGAGAAATAGCGGATTATTGACGGGTACGCAATTAAGTTTGGGAAATGGAAACGGAGGTATGTAAAGCCAATTGCCCGGCAAGCTAGTAGTTCCGGTGCGAGTAACCGCTCAGAACAGTAGAATGTTCAGAACTCGCATATTATTCTTAGTATAAATTTTAGTACGATGTTGGATGCATCATGTCATGTATAGCGTGAAACTTACTAGCACGATATAAATTCTAGTAGAAAGTGCAAGCTTGATGCAACATGCAGTATGTGATTTAGTAAAGTATGTTAGGATATTATCGTGTTCAGTGAAACTTAATAAATCAATATAAGTTCCGTAAAGTATTTAAGAAATAGAATAGTAGCCTAAAATGAAGTTTGAAAGCACGTTAAGTAGTGAATCACGAATTCTGAAAATTGAGTTATACGGCATGATTCTCGTAAAATCTTATATCTTGTTGATATTAGACTCAACACGGTATGAGAATATTATATATATACCCTTATCAGTTTTAGCATGTATCAAATACATACATATCACTAGCATTAGTTTCGGCATGTAGTATATACATACACATTATTATCACTAGTTTCATCATGGTATACACGGTTAGTACTAGTTTTAGACTTACTCTGTATTGGTTTGGGCTTGGATTACCTAGCATGCGTGACCGCCCTAGGGTTAATAGTTGTATCGGCTCGTCCGCCGGAGGGCGAGGATACGTTGCTCTACGTAGTGGCATGCCGTCCCCTAGGGGACGAAGATGGGATCACCGAGTTTCCCATATTTGCACTGATGGCTTTTATACACCTGTCAGAGGTAGAGATCCGAGTGTTAGCGAATCGGGAGTCCTCCGGACTCACGTCTGATTATAGTCAGGGAGCTCGGCAAGCCCAAGTGCATATCCGGACCGGGGATGCTTATAGTTATTATAGGAGATGGGATAGCGGGGGTAGGGGTATAAATTGCGTGTTGGTTGTATATCTGTCTTAAGGGGCCATGTAAGGTTTATGTGTGATATGCTATGTTATGTTATGTTATATTATGCCTGTTATACTAGATATTAATAGATCGATAGTAGAACGCTACATTTCCAAGTATGACTCCTACTCCTTTAAGTATAGTTGCGGACAATCTTGAATCATACTTTGTTCGATTCTGATCCTATTTCCTTCTACTTCAGTTCAATTAGTTATATTGCTTGTCTTGATTATTTTCAGTTGTTGCTTTACATACTTAGTACCGGTACTAACGCCGTTTGGGGCGCTGCATTGCACTGCCCAGTACTCTATAGACGATGAGCCGATCCTCGTGATTCCAGCGGCTGCGAGTCATCAACTCCGAGTCATCGAGCTAGATAGCTAGAGTTTATCCACTGTCTTTTTGTTGTACGGTATGGGTAGGCCGAGGCCGCACTCTCATATATTATATTCTAAGAGGATTGCGAATTGTATATTCCTTGTGGTTATTTACATATCGATCGTGTGGTAGTGTATGTTTTAGTTGTTTGATGTCGTGTGGGACTTATTCGGTTGGTAGTGGTGACCATCGGTCACGTAGTAGTTTGCTGTTTTCTCAATTCGAAGTAACTAGGCGCATGGTAGCCTTGTCGGCCGCATAGGTTCCTTCATACAACTACTAATTATGGTTAATTTGTTTGCTTACGGTGGTTATAGGCCTGAGTCGGTGGAGGCTGTGTTACAGCCCGCTATATAGCCCGTCATTTCTTAAATCAGTTAGAAACCAGCCTTGCACCCGAGAAGTGCTTAGGCCGGCTAGTCAGCAGTCAGTCCCAATAGGACACTGGGGTGATCGTCATGCCTCCCAAGGCGGGCGTGACAAACTTAAGTATCGAGCAAGTCGTATCCCGAGTGCAGCCGTGCAAAGTAGAGTCTTTCCTATGGATGTGTTGTGCACCATATTATAGGTAAGGCTACAAGACATGATAGGATGGATTGCTTTTTATTATTATTAAGTCGTGTATAATGAGTACGATTATAGGGTTGAGTCCTAGAGCTTACTATATTCTTTGGTTATAGATAATGTCGGACCGGCAACATCCTATCACAAGTCGGAGCTTTGAAATTGCAGTAGGGGACGGCACCAGCAGGATGCCTCACCCTTGTTTAGAAATAGCCCGATCGGAGGGCAATACAGGTATCATCCCAGCCTTCTCGGCGGTCTCACCACATCGGGGATCCACTTGGGGCGACCTGCCTCAGCCGGTCCTATATCGATACCTTCCGACCGGGGAGGTCGGGTGCGGTAGTCATGTTAGCGAGAGATGAGGGCTGCTCGGCGTCGAAATTTGTTGCCGTCTACAATTGCAGAGCCGTCAGGAGGGCCGGTAGTTCAAGGGTCCGAGAGTTCTTGGCTCTGAATCCCGCGCAGTTTACAGGTATGGACCCGGACGAGAGGACCCTCGGGATTTTCTAGAATAGATCACGAGGTACCGGGTTATGCATGCCACGCCCACAGAGATCGGTTGAGTTGGAAGCATTTCGGTTACGGGACATCGTCGTGTTGTGGTATGAAAGTTGGGAAAGGTCCCGAGGGAGAGATGTGTCCCTCCCGGCGGTCCAGCTTCTCAAGAGCTTTGATCACTATTTACCCACGGAGTGGTCCCGACGAGGCCCGAGTGGACCGATTTTTACATTTAGAAGCGAGGGCCATGAGTGTTCGGGAATACGCCTTGCAGTTTGATTCTTTGGCCCGGTATGCATCGGCGCTGATACCATGGCATCCGAGTACACCACTTCATCATGGGGTTGAATCCAAAATAAGTTGAGACTTGTATTATGGCTGTAACGAGAGGACATGGATATTGCTAGAGTTTAGGCATTGCCCGGAATATTGAGGAATCAAGCAGCGGCAGCGGGAGAACCGGAGGACCAGCCGGAAACGGCACCGCGAGACTAGGCCCGATTGATCTACAGAGGAAGGGTCGGGGAGGACCTAGGCCACGATTGTTATATAGACGCCATGCCCTCGCCTCCACCACAGCCGAAAGAGGATAGATTTAGCCGCGGGGCGGTCGGAGAGACCGACGAGAGGCTTACAGACTGCAGATTCACCATTATAGAGGATGGCGGAGAAGGTATACCCTACCACTTTTCCCCAATATGCAGTCAACGCCATTGGAGCATGCGAGTATGCCTCCACCCCCGAGATGTTATATTTGGGGCGGAAGAGGCCATCTTATGAAGTGCCAAGCTAGAGGTCGGGAGGACCGAGGTCAGACGAGGATAAGGCATCGCGTAGGGGTCACGAGAGCCCGATATCCTCGAGGGCGCAGGTCTGGTGTAGAGTGCGGTCCATATGCCTTGAGAGCGGGATTGAAGTGTCACGATGTTTTGACGAGTATGATGACTATATATACCTATTTAATAATATTTATTGATCAGGGACTACTTTTTCCTACATTACTCCATTTGTGGCTCGAAGTTTAGTGTTGCACCGAGTTGCTTCAGCAACCCTTTTGATATCCACCGTCGGTGACTCCATTATAGTCGGTGGATCTACTCCAGCTGAGTGTACGGTAGGGTTGCTTGATCGTCGGTCTGATGAACTGGTAGAATTAGAAATGGTCGTTCGATGCCATTATAGGTATGGATTAGTTGGCTCCATTGCTATGCAAATGTAAAATGCTTTTGGACAAAGAGCGGTCGATTCCACTTTCCCAGGGAGGTCACGAGTGGAAGGCGGTACAATTACGCCAAAAGGTAGGTTTATTTCTATCTTGGGCAGGGAAGTTGATGGGGGTGCATTTACCACCTGGTAAGAGTTTAGGATGTTCGGGTAGAGGCCTCCGACTCTCAGTCTATTCTAGTGGTGAATTAATTCCTTGGCAGTATTTCGAATGAGCTACACGGTATTCCTCGGAAAGAGAAATAGATTTGCAATTGATTTGTGCGAAACTCAACCCATATCAATTCCTCGTATCATTACCCTACTGAACTCGAAGAGTTAAAGATGTTGAAAGATCTGATGAGGATTTATTAGGCGAGAGCGCTACCTTAGGGTGCAAGGTTCTATTGTGAGAAAGAAGGGCTGACTCACTCCGTATGTGTATAAGATTACCTACAGCTGAATAAAGGTTACGTTAAGAATAAGTATCCGCTTCCCAGAATGATTTGTTCGATCAGTTACAAGGGGCGGATATTTCTCAATATTTATTTGAGGTCAGGATATCATCGGAGTTGAGTTCGTGAAAGACACATTCCAAAGACAACTTGAGGACCGAGATACGGCCATTTGGGTTCCTAGTCATGTCCTTTGGGCTGACGAATTCCCCAGCAGTATTTATAGACCTGATGAACGATATCTTCAGACCATACCTGGACACATTCGTGATTGTGTTTATCGACGATATTCTTGTGTATTCTCGCTCGGGAAATGAGATCACAGGAAGCTCTTTCTCGGGCGATTGCTCCAGATTTTCAAGGACCGTCAGCTGTATGCCAAGTTCTCTAAATGTGAATTTTGGCTGAACTCCGTAGCTTTCTTGGGGAATATTGTGTCGGATCTTTGGTATACGAGGTGAACACATAGAAAACTAAACGATCAAAACGTGGCGGACCTACCACTCAGCAGTCGGCGGTTTTCTGGGATTAGCAGGATACTACAGAATTTTTTGAGGATTCTCCACCATGGCAGCACCTCGACTAGGCCCGACACGGAAAGAAGTAAAGTTTTAGTGGACGAAGCATGGGAGCGAGTTTCCAAGAATTGAAAGACGGTTGACCTCCACCCAAGTATTAGCATTTCCGAGAAATTACAAGGGTTATGCGGTTTATTGTGATGCTTTAGGTTTTGGGTTGGGATGTGTGTTGATGCAGCACGATAAAGTGATTGCTTATGCTTCGAACGCGAGAAACACTAAAGGTATCCACCCATGATGACCTGGAACTAGCCGCAGTGATCCACACCGAGAATGTGGAGACATTACATGTGGCATCCATGTAGATATTTTCCTTGACCATAGGCCTCTGATCTATCTTCACCCGAGAGAGGAGTTAGAATTTCAGCGTGTTTAGTTGGAATTATTGAAGGATTATGATGTAAGCATTCTATATCACCCGGGCGAGCCAACATATGTAGCCTCAATAACAAATCTATGGGGAGTTTGACGTACTTACGGCCCGAAGCGTGAGTTGGCCAGAGGAATACACTAATTAGCCGATTTAGCCGTTCATGTAGTAGAGAAGCAGAGAGGACGAACGGGCGGTAGTCGGGGCACCGCGGTGTCGTCATTAGTTGTGGAGGTAAGGCGGCAATATCAAGATCTGACTTAGTTGAAGCAGGGCCCGAGAATTCAACAAGGAAAAGCGCAGTTACCGAGTAGCGAGGATTAAGTTTTGCGATGTAAAAATTTGCATTTGTGTTCCGAGATATTTGAGCTTATTGGCTGATTATGAGCGAGGCGCATTACGCACGTTATTCTCTCCACCTATGCACGACGAAAATGTACCACGATATCAAGGAAATCTACTTGTAGCCGAGGTATGAGAAATAGTAGAATTTGTAGCCGTGTCCTAGCTGTTTGGCATGTGAAAGCGGAATACCGAAACCAGGTGGATTGACTCGGCACATAAATTTGTTCCTCTTTGGAAGTGGGAAGAAATAAACATGGACTTTGTAGAAGGATTACCCCGTAACAGGCATAGACATGATTAAATTTGGGTAATTGTTGATGGGTGACAAATCGGCCCATTTCACCGATAAGCTACCTTCTCTGAAGATAACCTTGACTGTATAGAAATAGTTAGATTGCACGGTGTTCCGGTATCAATTATCTTTGTGAGAGGAGCACAATTTAATAGATTTTGGAAGTCGTTTAGAGAGGTCTAGGAATGCAGATTAATTTGAGCACAACATTCCACCCTCGGGAGCCAGATGGACGGGCGGAACGCACTATTCAAACGCTCGGGTGCTCCGGGCGTGTGTGTTGGACTTTGAGCAGTTAGGATGGGCATTTCACCGTGATTGAGTTTCTTATAATAATAGTTACCACTCAGCTTTCCAGATGGTGCCCTTTAGAGGCGTGTATGAGGCGAAAATGTAGATCGCCGGTTAGGCTGGTTTGTTGGAGAGTCAATGATGGTTGGGCCACATATTATTCATCGGTCGAAAGGTAAAGCATCGGGGAACGCCTCTTGTTGCTCGAGACACCGAAATCATGTCTTGATGTGCGACGAAACACGGAGTTTAATGTGAATGGCGAGTATTTTGAAAGTATCTCCAATGAAAGAGGTGATGAGATTCGTCAAGAAAGGTAGCTGGACAGGATTCGTTGGGCCTTATCATGTCGGCGGAGGTAGGTCAAGTGGCATACGAGTTGAAATTGCCTCGGAATTAGAGTCCGTTCATCTAGTTTTCCACGTATCTATGCTAAGAAAGTACATAAGAGACTCCTCGAGTTGTCGGTCAGGGATGTCCGAGGTTACGGAAGGGCGGCCTATGAAGAGGTTCATTAGCCATACTAGATAGGCGGATTCGTAGATTGAGAACTAAAGATATTGCTTCTGTCAAGGTACTGTGGTGTAATAGGAACCGAGAATAGATGACTTGGAGTAGGAAGATATGAAAGTCGGATACCTCCTTTATTTCAAACATAGTCGAGTCAAGAGTATGTTAGTTTTAGTTATCATATGATACCTTATATTATATGTATAAATGAGATAGTTGACTCTATACGTGATGAATGCTATTGTATTGTGTGGAGTGCATGTTGGACTTGCATTTTGGGTTTTGAGATAGTCCATATTACGAAACTCACGCCAAAAGTTTTCGTAAGTCGATGGTTATTCCTATAAGTCAAAGTTTACATTCGAGGACGAATGTTCTTGGGGAGCATGTTACACCCCGTAAATTCTCGACATGTAAATGGCCTATTCGTATGTTGGGTAAGAGTTTTAGAATGCCATACATGCTAGGAAAGGCCCGGAAGACGGGGAACGAACATTGCATCGAACACCACGGGGAGAAGCTGAGGTAGAACCCCTCCGCGATAGCAGCGTACGGAGGGAGGGCCTCCGTGATGGCAGTGTTCCACGGAGGCCACATCCAGAACCCAAGAAGTATATAAACCCCTCACTTCGATTTTTATCTCATTTACCACTTTTAATTTCCGAAACCGACACGAGACGAGGAAGGCAGTTTATGATAAATATTCATCGTTACGCCATCAAATGCGGTCAAACTCAAATTAATCTAGATACCAGAGTATAAAGCTCTGAGAGCATTCTTTGCGTTAGTTTTGTGGTCGGCGTGAATCATCGTCCAACCGAGCCAAGGTAAGTGAAATTGCTCCAAATTAGTGTCAATATACTCCTAGCCTTAAAATGAGTATTTCTCCTTCTGGACTTTCGAGAAATAGCGAGTTTCGGCTATTTTGATAAGTCAAAGTTTGGGCCATATATATATATATATTAAAGTGATATTTTCTTTGAGAATATTAATATATTTAGTCCTAATTGATATATATGGATGCAGTTGAGAGAAATAGCAGATTATTGACGATTACGCCAATTAGCTGGGAAATCAAACGAGTATGTAAAGCCGGTTTCTTGGCAAAATGTGGTCCGTATAGTAACATAGCTGAGTGCCGGTAGAAGGTTGATCGCATATTATGCTTGGTATAAATTTTAGTACGATGTTGGAAGCATCATGTCATGTATAGCGTGAAACTTACTGGCACAATATAATTTCTAGTAGAAAGTGTAAGAAGCGATGCAGTCCCAGTATGTGATTTAGTAAATTATGTTAGGAAATTATCGTGTTCGATCGAAACTTAGTAAATCAATATAAGTTCCCGTAAAGTATTTCAGAAATAGAATAGTAGCCTACAATGAAGTTTAGAAAGCACGTTAGAAGTAGTGAATCACGATTTCTATGAAATTAGGTTATACAACATGATTCAGCGAAAAAATTATACTTGTTCGGTATTAGACTCGGCACGGTATGGCCAGTATTATATATACACCATTATTAGTTCCATCATGTATCATATACATACCATATCACTAGCATTAGTTTAAGCATATAGTGTATACATACACATTATCACTAGTTTCATCTTGTGGTATGGAAATTAGCTATTACCGATTGAGACACATTCATGTTGTTTTGGGATGGATTACCTAGCATTCATGACTGCCTCAGGGTTAATAGCTTTATCGACTCATCCGCCAGAGGGCGAGGATACGTCGCTCTACGGAGTGGCATGCCATCCCCCAAGGGACAAGATGGATGCGGTTTCATAATATTTGCCTTGGTCGGCTTTTATACACTCCGTCGAGCGGGTTTCCTGGGGTGTTCGGGGGAGTCCTCCGAACTCAGGTACAGTTATAGTCGGGGGCTCAGCGAGCCCAAGAGTGCATACCCAGGGGACGGCAGGATCTTATAGTTATTATAGGAGATGGGATGGCCCAGGGGTTGGGGTATGGGTGTGTGTTGGTTGTACTGGCTTTTGGGGGGCCGGGTAAAAGGTTATGTGTGTGCTATGCTATGTTAGGTTATGTTATATTATGCCATGTTATGCTAGAAATGAATAGATCGACTGTATAACGCTACATTTCCAGTTATGACTCCTACTCGCTTCGGTATGATTTCGGACGGAGTCTTGAACTCATACTTTTACGCCGATTCTGAAGTCTAGTTCCTTCCACTTCAGCTCTATTATTGCTGTACTTGTCTTCAATTATTTTCAGTTGTTGCTTTAAATACCGTGCAGTGCGCGCGGCACCCAAGTGTTTGCATTGCCACGCAGGTTCTTATAGGCAGTGATCCTCGTGATTCCGACCCGGCGCACGAAGTCATCGGCTCCGAGTCATCCCGAAGCTAGATAGCTAGAGGTTTATCACTTTCTTTTGTAATGTCTGATATGGGTAAGTACAGGGCCACTGTCCAGATGATATTATTAGTATTCTTAGAAACTACTTGATTGTAAATTCCTGTGAGTTGTTGTCGGTCGTGAGAGGCCGTGTGTATGTTTAGTTGTTATGATGGTCGTGTAGGGCCTTATTCAGTTGGTAGTGGTGACCTTGTCGGTCACGTAGCAGTTTAGCAACTGTTTTCTCGATTCGAAGTAACGACGGCATGGTGGCCTTGTCGGCCACGCAAGTTCCTTCTTACTACCTGCTGTTACCGGTTGGCTATTTGTTTGCTTACGGTGGCTATGAGCCTTTAATGGACCGGAGAGGCATTTGCAGCTATACAGCCCTCGTTTTCTTAAATCCGGAAGTTAGAGCCAGCCTAGCACCAGAAGTGCTTAGGCTCAGCCTAGCAGCCGATCCGAGTCCCGGTAGAACACTAGATCATGCCTCCCAAGGCGGCGTGACACCACCTTAACTTGGGGTGGCCCGCATTGATTCACGCCTTGAAGATATAGAGACATTGCCTTATGGCGTCCATGGATATTTCACTGATCATAGGAGCCTACGTATATCTTCACCCGAAAGAACTGAACTTGCGGCGTAGATTCTTTGGTTAGAGTTTGTCGAAAGACATGATGTGAATATTACGTATCACCCAAGAAGAGCCAGTAATTGTTGTTGCCTTATCCGTAAGTCTATGGGGAGTTTTGCATACTTACAAGCCTGTGTAGCGGGAATTAGCCTGAGGTGTTACATCAGTTAGCCGAGTTTAGCCATTCATGTAGCAAAAGGACAACGAAGCGGTAATCGAGCACGCCGGTGTCGTCTTTGGTAGGTGATAGGAACGGAAATGTGAAGATCCTAGCCTTGTTAATGTTAGAAATAGAGTTCAGCCAGGTGAGGTGATAGGTGCTGAAATAACCGAGGATGGGGTATTGTGATATAAAAATCGCCTTTGTGTTCCGACGTTGTAAAGGCCCATGGCCAGATTATGGTCGTGGTAAATTATTCCCATCATTCTCTCCCACCGGGTTCGACAATGCCATGATATAAAGAAATCTACTTTAATTGTCAGGAATGAAGAAGGAATGTTAGAATTCGTAGCTCAGTGCCCCAAATGCCAACAGGTAAAGGTGAGCATCGAGAAACCAGCGGGCCCGGCTCGGGATATAGGCTGTGCCTCTATGGAAATGGGAAAGCGATAAATATGGATTTAGTAGTGAGATTACGAGGTGATGATTCGATCTAGGTGATTTGTTGACAGATTGACAAATCGGCTCATTTACGCCCGATGGGCTACTTTTAGCCTGTATTTGAGGCGTATGCTCCAGAGAAATAGTCGGGTGCATAGTGTTCTAGTGTCCATTATCTCAAACGAGAGGTGGGTTTACAACTAAATTCTGGAAATCGTTTCGAGAGGCTTGGACACAGGTTAACCTGAGCACAGCTTTTCATCCACAGGCAGAGATGGATGGGCGTTGCACTCATTCAACGCTCGAGGATATGTTGCGAGCATTATTGTGTTTGATTTCGGAGGTAAATTTAGGGATGAGACATTTACCACTCATTGAGTTCGCCTATAATAATAGTTACCATTCAGCTATTCAGATGGCGCCTTATGAGGCATTATATTGGCAAAAATGCAGATCTCCAATTGGTTGTTTTGAGGTAGGAGAATCAATTGATTGGGCGAATATCATTCTTCGATCGAGAGGAAAAAGTAAATCTTACCGAGCATTGGCTGTGAGCGCCCGAAGCATCTGCGACGTCGGCCTTAAAAACTTGGAATTTAATGTGGGTGATTGAGTGTTTCTTAAGTTTCGCCTATGAAAATTGTAATGAGATTTCCGCAATAAAGGCAAGCTCGGCCCGAGGTTTGTTGGGCCGTATCAGATTCGTCAAGAATAGGCCAAGTGGCATATGAGTTAGACTTACCTTAAGAGTTAGAATCTTTGTCCATCAGTTTTCCATGTATCAATGCTGAGAAAGTGCATTAGTGATCCCTGAATTGTTCCGAGTCCAAGATGTTCGGGTCTGAGTTGTACCTGAAGAATTTCAGTAGCCATACTAGACCGGCATATCCGCAAATTAAGAACTAAAAAGATGTGATACATCAAAGTGTTTATAGTAAAAAGGAACCGAGAGAAATGACTTGGGAAGCAGAAGAAAATATGAAATCGAGATATCCTGGGTTATTTTGGACAGTCGGCCCGAGTATGTTATTATTCTTGTTTTATGAGTTACAGTATATTCATGTGTGAGATAGTTGACTCACATTTGTGGATGCTATAGTATTATATGGTGCCTTTATTGGACTTTTAACGTTTGAAGTTTTTGAGATAGTCCATGTCTAGGGAAACTCTGCCAAATTTTTCGAGAATAAGTAGAGCAAGTTAAAATTTATGTAAATGGAAGTTAACATTTGAGGACGAATGTTCTTAAGGGGGGAAGGATGTTACACCACGTAAGTTCTTGACACTTAGTTGGCCTATTCGCATGTTGGTTAAGAGTTTAAGAATGCAATACGTGCAAGAAAGGGCCAGGAGAGACCGGACAAGCGCCAGAGTCGGAGCATCGCAAGGCAAATCGACTTATAAATAACATTTGGTAAATGCGACTTAAAGAGGAGGGTTCGGGCCTAAGTAAATAAGGCCTCCCACCTTGTTTAAAATCATTTCCTTACTTTAGTACAGTGAACTACCGGTAAACGCGGGAAGCAGAAGTTTCATTAATTTTCATTTGATTAAGTGATCACGCGGTCAAACTCAAATTAATTTCGGGTAGCGAAGTATAAAGCTTAAGGGAGCATTCCTGCGGACTTAGTTTCTGAAGAATTCGGAGTGGCGAATCATCGTCACGTCGAGCCAAGGTAAGTGGAATTTCTCCAAACTAGTGTTAATATACTCCTAGCATTAAAGTGAGTATTTCTCCCTTCTAGACTTTCGAGAAATTATGAGTTTTCGGCCGTTCTTCGATAAGTCGAAGAATAGGCAGTAGGTATAATATAATATGTTTTCTTTCCAAAATCATGGTAGAATTAATTCTATTCCTTCGTGGGCCATGATCCACAGTTGAAATAAGGCGAATGTGATGAATCCTTGGATGCATCGAAGCCAGCTTGAGTTAAGGTATGTAAAGCCAGTTCCTTGGCTTAAGCTAGTAGTTTGATGTAAAATGATATAATTCAGTAGAATGTTTGAAGAGTGTATATTATATTGATATGAGTTGAGTAAGCATGTTAAATTATTATATAGTGTTCGGCATGAAACTCGGTAAAACAAGTATAATTCCAGCAGAATATTCCAAAAATATTGGCTTTAGACTTCGAGTATATCTCGGTTGATTAGTATATCTACATTATCCAAATTCGGTATATTTCGGTATGGATTGAGTATATTTAAGTAGGGTGGAACGAGAATATAAGAATATAAATATTATTATAAATTCAGTATATATATATTACATGCGGTTATTGCTATGTTTGTGGAGACATGATTGTTGTGTGTCGGGCACCCTTAGGCTTCCTTGAAAGCCCGAGAGGGTTAATAGGTGTGTCGACTCGCTCGCCCCGAGTGAGCTCTACGGTCATGCCATCCTTCGACGGACAAAGATAGGATACAAATTCCCCATAGCAGAGTAAATCTGACACTATACCACGCCCCTGACTGACGCTTGAGTGCGAGATTACAGTATCCGAATTACAGATTTGGATTTGATTTGAGTCCTGGGACTAGAATCGACTATAGTCGAGGCCGGCGGAGCCCAGTTGCATGGGGGGCCGATGGGATGTTCACTAGGTGGATGGTATGACCTAGGTAGGGGTATATAGATTGTGAGTTGGTTGGTACCTTACGGCTTATGGGGGCTGGTAAGGTTCTTGTATGCTATGTTGTGTTAGTTATTAATAGATAGAGAGTAGACCGCCATGTTAGCCGAGGTATGACTCTTACTCTCTTCCGTAAAGTTACGCTCTTTTCAGTCGATCTCAGCCCGTCTCTATTACTTCGAGTATCTATATGTATTGTGCTTACTTTCCATTTATTTTCACTTATTGCTTTGCATACTCGGTACAGAGTGGCGTGCAGATTTTAGGCGTTGCATTACTGCAGTACTCATAGACGAGGAGCAGATCCCTCGTAGTTACAGCCAGCGCGCCTTCATCTCCCTTTCATCAGAGCTCCAGACAAAGAGTTGACTTCCCTTTTTTGTATAGGATGGGTAGGCCATCTTGCTTTTCTTAGAGGCTTGCATATTGTATATATTCTGTGGTTAGCGGTGTAGGTATGTGGGGACATTTGTGTGTTTCAGTTGTATGCAGCGGCAGTGTGGGGCCTTATTCAGTTGGTAAAATAGTTGCTGTCAGATAATACATAGTAGCTTGGTACTTGTTTTCATTTCTCAAATATACTAGTAGCATAGTGGCCTTGTCGGCGTTCCTAATATTTCAGTTGTTACAGTTGTTGTTATATTCCTACATGTGGCTATAAGCCTAGTCGGCCGGAAGCTGTATTTACAGTCGTTATATAGCCCGTTGTTTCATGAATCCAAAATTAGAGCTAGCCTAGCACGAGAAGTGCTTAGGTTTAGTTAGTCAGCTGATCCCGAGTCCTAGTAGGGCACCGAGGTGCAGTCATGCCTCCCAAGGCGGCGTGAAAATGGCTCAAGCCGCCAGAAATCTTTCAAGTGTATATCATGGAGATTTAGAGTTTGAAGTAAATAACTTGGTGGTTTTAAAAGTTTCTCTTACGAAAGGTATTATGCAATTTAGAAAGAAAGGATAACTGAATATGAGGTATAGTGGGCCTTATCCAAGGTACGGGAAAGATAGGCCAAGTAGCAACCTCCAGAATGATCTTTAGTACTCTAGTATTTCATGTATCATCCTACAAATATCTGTGAGATCTATCCTATGTTGTGCCCCTTAAAGTTATAAAAGTCATCGATAACTTAGTACTTGAAGAAGTCCACACAGCCATCTTGATCATCAATTTAGAAGATGAGAACTAAAAGATATAGCCTCTATTAAGGTATATGGAGGCCAAAATATTGAATAGGCTACGAGGGAAGCGTAAGATAGTATGAAGTCTAAATACCCACACTTGTTTCAAATATCGATAGAAGGTTCTTAAATCGCACACTCTCTTATACCAACCTAAGTTTCAACAACAATTATTTATTTGACATCATCTACTTGCACGTGTACTTTCATGTAAATGAACCATGATTGGAATCTTACTTCTACACATTTTGTTTTCTAAGGTGAAAATGAGGTAAGCTATGCTAAATTGGGATTCTATTTGTTTGGTTATATGTTCATGAGAAGTCTTTACTTTTCATATAGGTTTTTTGGATAATATACTTACAGAGACCTTGAGTGGGAAACATCTATACATGTTTCTAGTTAACTAATAGGTTTTGCATAGTCTTGTTTACAGAGGAAGCTCTGGGAAAATTTTAGAAAAACTATAGAGTCAATATATTTAAATTACACCATTTATTCAAGGAGTAATAATGTAATGCTCGAAACCTATGATAGACCAGGGAGTTGAAAAAAGAAAATAGGAGTACCACACCAGGTCATAGAGGCGGAGTGTCCTGTGACCCATCGGGATGACCATGAGTCGTGTTATGTGACTCGTGGTGAGGGAGTTTAACTTAGTGAAGATTTTAGTTTTGAGTGGCCAATGGATATGACCATGAGTCGTGGTCGTGTATCACGTCGTCAAGTCAACCGTGACCAAGGGTGGTTAAAAAATGAATAAAGTTAGGCAGTGCACTTAACGGTCCTCACCACGACTCGTTGGGAACACCATGAGTCGTGGTGTCGGGCGTGGTGACCCCATAGTAGAATACAGCAAATTAGAGGATGGGAGGTGACCACGGTAGTGTCTCTGGTAACGAATCGTAGGGTGCCTCGTCTTGAGCAACTAGTGTTTCAATGGAAGGTAACAGATAAAGACCATGAGTCGTGGTCATGGACAATGACTTATCCCAGTCCTTGTTGGGATTGGCGGTATGTTTTTTTCCCTACAAGTTTATTAAGAGCTTTTTTGTAATTTCTATGATCGCCAAGGGCCTAAACTATGTCATTTCAAATAGTGAACAGTGAGTTGTAAGAAGGGTAAGTTCATTCTAAGCTATTCCTAATTCATGCATGCAAGTTTAGAGGTTTCGGAGAGGTGAGCAAGTCTAGTTCTCCAAGTTCTTCATCAATTCTTCATTGGGCAATCAAAGGGAGTTGTAGAAATCCAGTCCTTCTCGGTATGTAGGTTATGAATGGGTGGCCCCATTTCATACTAATTTAACTCCTCTCTAGTAGTGAAACTCTGTTGATAATTCTATGGGGCTTTATCCCAATTCTTATGAAATCCTTATGATCTATCTGCAGGTTAATCCCTCTCATGTAGAAATTCATATTTTGAAAATCATGGGCAAATTTTATGACTATTTCAAATTATTAACTTATGGTTGAAATTTCTACAAAACTATGTCAATTACATATGTTTAGGATAAGTCAAGTTATGATTTTGCTATGATTTTGATCTAAATTACTTGACCATGAATCATGCTTTATGATGTGATTTCTCTCAAGTACTTATCATGTATTTATGATATATTGGTATAGACATGTTTTTACAAGTATGCATAAATTTCATAATTTATGGATTATGATTTATTTGTTGTGCATGCCTTATTTCATGGCTAGTTCACGTATTCCAAGCATGCTTATGATTACATGATTTAGAGTATGAATCTCATGTATATTATCTATGAGCCTACATATGTTGTAGAATTTCATTTAACACCTAGTAGACGGTCCAAGCATACCCCGAGTCTCAGAACTAGATGCCAACGTAGCCGATGGGATCTCCATGATACTGTCCTTTTCTCGAATGGGCCTTTTGTTTTGATATCACACCTCTTTTCATGTTTCTACCCTTTTCAGGTAAGAGTACCCTCCCTACTAGGGGTTTAGAAGTCGGAGCTCCATGTGTGATCATATAGGGTATGTCGGCTATAGAATCTCCCACTAGTCCTCATGATTTATTGGTTATGATTATAACTATGTCTCAAATCATGTTTAATTAAGCTTTTCTCTTATGATTATGATTATGATTATGAATGATTCATGAATGTTTGAAAACCTTGAGTCTTATGTTTGCATTATGATATTTATGTTATGATCATGTTGTCCCACTCTTATGAACTCTTATATATTTTAAACTGTCAATTCTACTTACCTTACTCGGTACATTCCATGTCTTGAACGTATACTTTATGTTGTATCAATGTATGATATAGGCTCAGACATCAGCTCAGTCCCGCTAGTTGGAACTCTCAGGTTAGCTATTCTCAGTATCTGTTGTAGAGTCCTCATCTGACGAGGGGCCCTATTTTATCAGTTATTATGTCTTTTCGGTTTAAAACTTAAAAAAGGGTGAATTTGGGGTCTTTGTCCATCAGCACAAATCAAAGGTAGAGGCTTTTCAGACAGAGATTGTATTCAGCTTCAGACTCATTTTGTACCTTCAGATTTTATGTTATGTTTAGAATTACTCTATGTTTATCATGTTTCTCTTCCATTTTTATTGATTGAGTTGGATATGAGTTCATGCCATGGGTCAACTTGGAGTCTCTTGGGGCTCCTTGTTACGTAATCGATCAGACCTATGTTTGGGTCGTGACAAACTTGGTATCAGAGCACTAGGTTTAGAGTATCTAGGGTGTCTTAAGGCCGCGTTAAGTAGAGTCTTTTTCATGGGTGTGAAGCGCGCCACACTTATTAAACACAAAATGTTTAGGAAATGTTCCCTTCTTTCATGATCTATGTTTCATGGTGAAATGTCTCTCTATCATCCTAACTCGTGCTATACGCGTATGAAGAATCATGCCTCCCCACAGAGTGAACGAAAGGAGAAATGGAAACAAAATGGACATGAAGATGGCAATGGGGATGGGCACTGTCGGTCCCACCGATCCATGTGGAGCACATACCCGATCCAGTTGCCCACTCAGAGATTCAGGAAGCTATCCAGATGTTAGCCAGCCCTTGACCTCCTAGGTCAATCAACAGGTAGCAACGTATGTTCCTCAGGCAGGGAATGTCGCGGAAGTGAGAGTTAGAGACTTTCGAGATGAACCCTCTGAGTTTCTTGGATCGAAAGGGCGGATCATTAATTGAGTTTTGAAGATCACTTAGATTATGTGGGTGACTGGGAGGAGAGTTACGGATTTGGCCTCATACTAGTTGGAGGGGTCGCGCACATTAGTTCAAGCAGGTGGAAGGATAATAGGAAATCGGGCAGGCCACACATCGGTTAGGATGAGTTTCATTACGCTTTTCTTTATCGGTTCTTCCTCTGGATATGAAGGAGTTGAAAGCGGATGAATTTTGAATACGAGACAAGAAAAGATGACAGTGTAGGAATATGCCCTAGAGTTCACTCATCTGTCCAGGTATGCACCTGAGTTGGTGAGTGGTCAGAGGGCCCCGGTGAGCATGTTCGTACACGGGATAGCGGACTCCTTGGTTAGGGATTACCGGGCAGTTCTTTTCAAGATGCTCGACTTTCCCGGATAGTTTTGTATGCCCAGCAGATGGAGTCGGTACAGATGAGCGAGTGGGAGAGAGAGGCCAAGAGGGACGGGACAGATAGTTTCTTATTCACTAAATAGAATGCAGTGGTGGTTACACCCTCAGTTTCAGCAAATGTCATTACCCAGCACCATCGTCAACTAGTGATCCCTTCGACGTGGCGTTATTAGAGGATAGAGCATTAGGATCAGGGTCCGGGGCATTTCAGGGAATATCACTTTTCTAACCTGTGTGAGGTGTGGAAAGATCCACAAGGAGGTGTTTAGTTGGTTTTAGACGCTTGTTTTGGGTGTGGCAAATCCGAAGCTTAGGGCTTAGAGATTGCCCTTCAACCATATCAGGCGATGGTGGAGCCTATACTCTAAGCGCTAGTTCAGCAGCTCCGGCGGCACCCCCAGCCCAGCAGGGCATCTTCTAGCATGGGCGGACAACGCTAAAACTAATTTTATGCCCTACCATCCCACTTCGGGGGCGGGGAGGTCTCCCCATACATGTCATTGGTATGTTGCAAATTTTCCACCTTGATGTATTTTCTTTGGTAAGATCTAGGATACTTTGTCTTTTTGACACCCTATGTGGCTGGTAGTTTCAGAGTTAGTTCCGAAATCCTATTAGAGCCCTTCTCGGTCTCTACTTCGGTCGGTGATTGATTATATCTTGGTAATTGTATAGAAATTTCCACTGTCACAACTCTTCATAAAATCACCTCAGCAGATTTAGTAGAGTTATCCATGATCGACTTTGATGTTATCCTCGAAATGGATTGGCTATTTTCATACTTTATGCCTCGATTAGCAATTGTAAATCCATTGTGGTAAGTTTTCGATTTCCAGTGAACGGCCTTAGAATGGAAGATTAGTTCAGTTGTTCCTGTTGGTCGTTTCATTTCCTACCTTAAGGCTAGAAAGATGATCTCCAGGGGTTGCGTGTACGATCTAGTTAGGGTTAAGGATGCTGCGTGCATCACCTCAACTATCGGTTGTTCGGTAGTATATATTAATATCTAGAAGTGTTCCCGGGATCTATCGGGAATTCACCGAGCGGGGAGATTGATTTTCAGTATTGACCTTCTTCCTGACCGCATCTAAATCTATTTCTCCTTACATAATATCCCCAACAGTTAAAGGAGTTGAAGGGCTGGGTTGAAGGACGTAGACAAGGGTTTCATTAGACCAAGCAAATCCCCATTGGGTGCACCGATTACATTTGTCGAAAGAAAGATGATTCTTTTCATTATGTATTGATTTATGTGACAATTGAACAGGGTTACAATCACGAACAAGTATCCTTTTCCCAAGATTAATGATTTGTTTGACCAGCTTTGGGGTGCTAAGTTCTTTTCGAAGATAGATCTTGGAATCAGGACATCAACTCGGGTTGGAAGTGACATCCTAAGACAGCCTTCGGGACTCGATAAGGTCGTGTTTGTAGTTATGTCTTTTGGACTAACGAATGCTCCTGCAACTTTTATGGATTTGACGATCGGGGTGTTCAAGCCATACATAGATATGTTTGTGATCGTGCTTATCGACGACATCACGATATACTCTCAGGCAGAGGATCATGCCGCTCATTTGAGGGTGGTGCTACAGACTCTCAAGGATCACCAATTATATGCTAAATTCAGTAAATGTGAGTTTTTGGTTGAACTCAATGGAGATTTTGGGAGTAATGTTTGTGAAGTGAGGGTATAAAGTGGACTCTCAAAAGATAAGGCAGGAAGATTTTCCTAGACAGGTGAATCCTTCAAATATCAGGAGCTTCTTGGGATTTGCTAGTTATTATTGATTTGTTGAGAGGATTTTCATCTATTGCAGCGCCATTGACCAAATTGACCCAAAAGAAAGTGAATTTTCAATGGTCGTAGGCTTGTGAAGCTTTCGGGGAGTTGAGCTCGACTCACCTCAGCACCGATGTTAACCCTACCGGGTATGGATGTATTTCTGGTATATTGTGGTAATTCTAGGATCGGCCTTGGTTGTGATGCAGCATGGTAAGGTGATATCTGCTTCTAGGAAGGCGAAGGTTCATGAAGAATTACCCGACCCATAGTCTTGAATTGGCGAGGCGGTGGTATTTGCTTTGAAGATATGGAGACACTATTTGTGCAGGGTCCACGTAGATGTGTTTACGGAGCAGAAAAGCCTACAATATGTGTTTACTCAGAAGGACCTAAATCTACACCAAAGGAGGTGGTTGTAGATACTCAAGGATTATAATATGAGCGTCATTTACCATCTGGAAAGGCTAATATAGTAGCAGATGCTCTTAGTAGGCTCTCTATGAAGAGTGCGTCCCATGTGGATAAGGAGAGGAAGGAGCTGGTGAAGGATATGCATCAGATTGCACGGTTGGAAGTTCATTTGGTTGACTCGTCCGATGGTGGAGTTATTGTTCAAAATGGATCAAAATCATCCTTAGTGGATAATGTGAAAGCTAGACAAAATGAGGACCCTATGTTGGTAAAGTTAAAAGGAGGTAGATCAGAATCAAAAGGTAGAGTCCTCTCCAAAGGGGAGATAGTGTTCTTTGATATTAGGGGCTCTTGTGTGTTCCAAACATTGATGATTTAAGAAATCGAATGTTGTATGAGGTTCTTAGTTCCTGAATGTGGATACATCGAGGTTCCACAAGATGTGTGACCTACGGGAAGTTTATTGGTTGAATGGCATGAAGAAGGACATTGCAGAATTTGTGGCTAAGTGTCTGAATTGTCAGCAAGTGAAGGTTGAGCATCAAAGACCAAGAGGTGTACTTCAAGATATCGGTATCCCTACTTGGAAGTGGAAGGAGATCAATATGGACTTTGTCGAGTTGCCTCACTCGTCGGCAATATGACTCCATTTGGGTGGTTGTGGACAGGTTTACCAAAGCCGCTCATTTTATACCAGTCAAAACTACTGATTCAACAGAGATTATACCAAACTATACATGTGAGATCTAGTTCGGTTGCATGGAGTGCCCTTTTCCATCATGCTCCGAACTGAGGAGATTTTCGGTTTATCTTCCAATTTTGGAGGTTGTTTCAAAAGGGACTTCGTACTCAGGTCAAGCTCAATACAACATTTCATCCACAAATCGATGGTCGAGGCGGGCTAACTATTCGGACTCTCGGAGACATGTTGAGAGCATGCGTGATGGACTTTCAAGGTAGTTGGGATGAACATACGCCTCTCATTGAGTTTGCGTATAACAACAGCTATTATTCCAACATTCATATGGCTCCATTTGAGGCTCTCTATGGGCGAACGTGTAGATCACCTATTGGTTGGTTTGAAGTCGATGAAGGCTTTGCAATCATAAGGTCAAGGTCGGTCCATGAGGCCATAGAGAAGGTTCATCTTATAAGAGACATATTGAAAACAACTCAGACTAGCAAAAAGTGATATGCGGATGTGAGAATGAGGAAGCTTGAGTTCGAAGTTGATGATTGGGTGTTTCTAAAGGTATCTCCCATGAAGGGAGTGATGAGATTTGGAAAGAAAGGAAACTCAGTTCCCGATATGTTGGTCCTACCGAATTGTGAAACGAGGTTGGCAAGGTAGCATATGAGTTGGAGTTGCCCTCAGGGCAGCTCTGTCAATCTTGTTTTTCATGTATCCCTCTTAAAAAGTATATGGATGATCCATCTCTACAATTTGTTCCGGTGGGCAGTGTCGGTGTAAAAGATATCCTTAGTTATGAAGAGGTTACGGTGGAGATATTGGATCATCCCGAGTTAAGTAGCTAAGGAACAAGGCCTTAGTCAAGGTTTGTGGAGGAATCAGCTTGTTGAGGGCTATGTGGGAGCTTGAGTCAGATATGATGGCTAGATACCACATCTATTCTATTCAACTCCAGTTTAGCTTAGAAGTATAGTTTCCTAAACTCTGTCGGTTTCATGTTCGTCCATGTGTCCCGGTTTTTCATGTCCAAAGCATGTATATTATGATTTGATTCAATTAAGTCATGTTGTTCAGTTCGGAGGCAATCATTCTGTCAGTTTTCAGCTTATATGATCAGTATTTGAATATGATGATTGCATTTCTACCTTTTTGTATGTTTTCAACATTCGGATAAATGTTCCCAAGGGGAGATATTGTAATGCTAAAAAATTCTAAGATGGGACTCAGGAGTTGAAATGGAAAACAAAAATTTCTGCACATGGTCCACGGGAATAGTCGTCCTGTGACCCATCGGGATGACCTGAGTCTTTAGACTCGCGGTGAGGTTTGACTTCTTCAAGATTTTGCTTTTGAGTACCAATGGATAGGCTTACAGTTTTGGTCAATATCCACGACTTCAAATCGATTCGAGTGTGGCCAAGGGTTGTTGAATAATGAAGGAAGTTGGGTAGTGCACTTAACGAGTTCTCACCACGCACGACTTTTTGGGAATGCAGGGTCGTGGTGTCGCTTGTGGTGACCCCCACGATAAATTATGGCGGTGTAGAGGAAGGGAGGTTACCATGATTTATGGTTACCGGTAATGAATCATAGGGTGCCTCGTGGTGACAACACAAATGAAATTTCCAGTGGAGGCAACGGATGAAGACCCTGAGTTGCGGCCATGGACAACGGCTCATCCGAGTCCACGTGTGTCGTGATTTATGCTTTCAATGCTTAAAACCTATAAACTATGCACATTCCGAGTATGTTTATGTAGATATGATGCGTTTGTGTTGAACATTGCAGGGAAATAGGTCCGGAATGAGAAATAGGCAAAGTAAGGCAGAAAAGGACTAAACTGAAGGTTATCGGGCATGTCACGAGTCATCGTCCCAAGGAACAACTCATGCCTAGAGTCATGGAAAGAAATCAAAGATGGATGAAGGAGGATCCAGTGTACTCAACAGATTGAAGGCATGACTCGTTATGTCTGGTAATGAGTCATTGAGCCAATCATGAATACTTCGAGGATGAATTCTAAAAAATATCCAGTAAAGGCGACGGATGTAGCAGTGGGTCGGGTGATTGGAACGACTCGTCGGGGAGGACTTTGGCGGGAATCTTCGAGATTGCCTTTGGAAGTTTGGTGAATCGCGAACCACGAGACCTAACTACTCGTGCCCAGCCCTGACTTAGTCTTTAGGTGACCCGTTACCAAGACTTGGCCTATCGTTGAGGATGAATTATTTTCACTAGCCATGACTTTTGGGAGACCCAGCGAGTCGTTACTTAGCCCTTACCCTGTCGACACGGAATCCAAATTTAGTTAGGAGAAGATTTGTTTTGAACTATAAATACAATATTTATTTTATTTTTGTGGTTTTTGTTTGTAAGTTATCATTTTTTCTTAATGTTTTATTGTTTTTTTGTTTTTTTAGTTTATAATTTTGTTCTTTTAATTTTGGGGAGTTAACAATGGAGTTTTGTTCATCAAGCTTGGAGTTATATTAAATTTACTTGGTTTTCTTCTACGAATTTTTGTAAGTTGCAATTATAATTTATCCAATATTTTGTGATTGTGATTCTTCAATCATGAGTAGCTAAACCCATAACTAGGATTGTGGGAACCATGATGAAATAACACACATAGGTGAAACACTTAGTGATTCTTGAATGTTGTTTAATGCATGTATTGTTTTTCCCTTCGTTTTAATTATTTTTTAACGGTTGCAAATATTGGAACTTGCCTTATTCTTACTTACTGGATCAAGGGGTATTGAATGGGAAAGGGATTAAAAATGGGAATTTGAGGCTATCAACCCTCATCTAATAGCTTGAACGTAGGGGATAGCTAATACAAATTAAGGGTTTAAGGGCTAATTAAGCATACACGTGGACCAAGTTGCGGTAATCATCCCGAATAGGGGACAAACCATTTAGGTGAACCTAACTTACCAATATTGCATGTTAATCACCAGAATAGATCACTAGTGTAAAAGCCTTGTGGTTATGAAAACCTTGGGAACATAATCCTAGTCAATTTGTTGATTGAATACAAGCGAATTTGACTTAAGCATTTAGTAGTTTATACTCTTGTTTAGTATTTTATTTCTTCCCCCCTTAGGAAATAAGTAATCCGGTCGTAATATCCATTCACATTAGCAGTTCTTTCCCCGATGGGCACCCCAAAGAAAGGTTGGCAAAGCCCAGTCTTAGGAGAGACTCAGCTATCATACCGCGAGACTTTGGGACAATCCTCCCGAAGAGTCAAGTGGCTCAGAGGAGGAATATGAAGTGTCAGAAGAGTAGCTGGTGTGGAGATCAACCAGGGCTATGGCTCAACGAACTACAAATCTGACAGCCCTAGTTGATGCTCTACTCCTTTGGCAAGGGATCCGTAAGCCGTATTGATGAAAATGCAGGGCTACGGCCGCAATTGCTCCCGAGGGCACCACAGCTAGGCGAAACGCAGAAGTAACTGATGAGTCAAATGCTCAGCAAGGGAATACAAATGATGAACTGATTGAGACCCCGAACACATCCAATGATCAACCAAGGCACGTGAGGATATGGTGTATTCATGGTATGAGGGCTATCTATAACGGAGACATTTCTCCAAATGATAAAGGAAATCCAAAAGATGAGCATCCATGAGGAGCCCATGCTAGACACCACGGGGCTTAGGACCTTCCAGAGTTGTAGGCTTTTTTGACAAGTACAAGTTTGGGTGGTTGACCGAGCCATCGAGGAAGCTATAGCCCCACGCACAATCGAGAGAATTCTATGCGGCCCTACGCAGCCACCACAACATGCGGCATTAGGTGGTCAAAATGGTAAAAGAAGGCCTGCTTTGACATAGGTAATTTGTTTAGAGACACCTGTGGACATATCTGATAGGCCATCTCCGGACTACGCATGGGCCAGACTATCATGCCCCGATGAACATCACGGAGTTGAATCACGAACAATTCTAGCGAAAGTTAAGACTAAGAAGATGAATAGTGAGAACAGATCAGG
This sequence comes from Datura stramonium, assembly GCA_018107945.1. Taxonomy (NCBI): domain Eukaryota; kingdom Viridiplantae; phylum Streptophyta; class Magnoliopsida; order Solanales; family Solanaceae; genus Datura; species Datura stramonium. The sequence goes on along the minus strand of JACEIK010000470.1, from coordinate 364,525 downwards.
AAATACACTTGGCTATCACGAGTCATTACAAGAGGAGGTCCGTTGGTTGAATGGTTGCACATTTCCGAGTCCCAGATCAAAGAAGGCACGTGAATTTTCATGCTAAATTTTTGAGTGGTCACGGGTGCGACATAGGATGGTACCAGCAGTCAATATTATTCTTTCACGGACAGGGCATTGGTAGCCATCATTATGGGGGATATGACATAAATTTCCCCGGTACATTGCTAAGAGATTAGAGAGTGGGATATAAATTATGGTCTCAATCCCTTTCATGTCTTATTGATAGACTCTGTCATAGTCGGATTCGGAAGTTTCCATCAGATTGACGATTGCATAATGGTCCACAGATGAAATCGATATCAAGTTAATGCAGATGACACAAACCCGGTATCGAGAGCAAGGAATCAGGTTGTCGCATCTACTAGAGCGACTATATTAATAGAGGCATTTAGTAGCGGGATCTTGACTAAGTTTGCTATTTGCAAGTTGCGGCCCGAGCTCACGGAGAGCCGGAGATAGGTAGCCGGCTGAGGCTGGTCTCGATTGACATTCCCGCATATCGAGTCGTCATCCACAGTAGCTGCACCTCGCCATAACCCCCTCAAGTGCTCCTTAAACTAGTCTAGTCACAATTTCCAAAGAATTCTGTTCGGCCCATGGCTAGAGCGGCTGCTTGAAGCTTAGAAACAACAAGCACACACGGCTCTGCCCCGGTAAAGTGCTAATGGAGCAAGTCAAGCCATGGGTTACCAAAGAATTAGAGGTTCTCTCTAGCTCCATGCATGGAAGGTTGGATGCTTTTGAGTGACACGCTGGATGGCGTCTTACACAATTACGAGGCGCCTAAATTGCTTGAGATGCGGAGCGTAGCACTCGGGCGGAGGTACGGGAGTTGTCCGCATGATAGGTAGTTGTGATCCCTCACCCATTCTTACAGTGAAGAGGATGAGGCGAAGATGAGCTGCAGTAGGTGTTTGATTTCATTGCGAGAGCCGTGGAAGAGAAGATAAGGGATAAACGCCTCGTGAGGAGGCATTTTGAGAGGAGGACTCTGCGCTCCGTCGGCAAAAGTAAAGACAAAAAGAGATGGAAACAATGCTATGTTTATCAAGAGAGGCTCAACGAGAGGGCCACGGTTTAGGAAGCGAGCTCGGGAAGGCACGAGTTCGGTTGGGTGCAAAATGCCCGGGTAAAGCATTGATATCGAAGGCCGGAGGAATATCTGCACCCTCCACCGACCAAGTCGCACACACCTAGGTTGCCGCAATTATGTTTCCTATCTCCATAGTTTTGTTTTATATATATATGCATGGGGGACATCGAAGCTTTTCTTGATGGGGGTGGGGGAGGGATACTACATTGTATTTTTTTGCTGAACATAACGAGGATTTTCTTGCCGGATATATTTTCCCTCGGGTGTTCCTTATCTAGTAAAACCATCACGTTTAGGTTCTTATGTTTTTGTGTTTGTTTGTCGATCGAGCGTTAGGTGAACTTAAGGTAATTGAGCAGATTTTTATTTTAGTTGAACTCATAATGTGATACCCCTTCACAAATTTATTTTATGTGTGTTAAAATCCACAAGTATGACATTTATGAATCTTTGCATGGCATTAAAACTATGAACATGTTTACCATTGTATGGATTTGTACCTACTAACTTGATTAGTAGAAGTGATGATGTTGACCTGTGCTACGTGTGAGTGTGATTTAATAGTTAAATTTGATTGTATGTGTCAATCTAGAACTTGCCTGGTCAGTCGTATCGAGATAGAGGATGGGAAACTAGGAAAGGATCATAGGTCATTTTTTGTGTGAGCCACTTTAGCCTTAAAAGACCTACCAAAGAAAATAAATATCCCTTGATCTAAATTTTTTAGCTTAAATTGACGCTTTCTTTATGTTTACCGGTTCACCTTCCTCCTTTGATTAAGAGTGAACCTATTTTGGCCCTGGTCCCTCCTTGGATACTGTGAACCTCCCAACTCCAGACAAATCGCCTAAGTTGAGGGGTGGCTATTATAGGGTGATAAGAGGAGTAGGGTGGAATGAGATTGGATAATGAAAATGAAAAACTGAGTGCGGTGTGCGTGATGAAAGAAAAGAAGAAAATAAAAATGTTGTTAAAAAAAAAGAGCAAGAAGTGAAGAAAGAAAAATGTGAAATCAATGAATGTTTGAAAAGAAGAACCTCACTCATAGTTGCAAATGAAAATAAAGAAGAATAAAGTAAAGGAAAAATGGGAGAAAATATGAAAAAAGGTTTAAAGTGGAGTCAAGGCGTATGTAGTACTTGTGAGGGTTAAGCTACTAATCCCATATGTACCATACCAGACGATCCTACGTTACAAGCAAAGTCTATAATTGATCCATGTTACCTATCGAACATCAGTACTGAAAGTAAAAGGCAAGCCTATGGCATTGCATGCACACAGTTAAATTTCTTTGTGAGCGAGCGTGATCTTACCTAGTCCCAAGAGAAGTATATTGGTGCAATCATATACACATGAGTGTGGTACTTCTTTGAGGTAAAGCATTTGGTCTAACAAAATCGTCTACAAATTGTTTAGGTCGGTGCTATAGATTTATGTGCATGGTTGCAAGTGGCAGTGTTTTGCCATGTTTTGATTCTTTGTCATGGTTGAAAATTTTGCATATGGTGTGATTTGAGTTGTTGTGATAAACCAGGGTTGAAAATTTGATTTAGTGAAGAACTGTGAATGTAGTAGTTTCTAGTTCTTTTGGTGAAAAGCAGTCGGCGTATTTTATTTTATTTTATTTTGTTTGTTTTGCCTAAGAACATGCAAAAGTTCTAAGTTGAGGGTGTCAATGTCTTGTGATTTCTGATCTTCTGACGCTTAAAACAAAGAAACTATGAACATACCAGGTATGTTTATATATATACATATGATGCATTTGTGTTGAATCTGCTAAGGGAAAGGTTTGGAACAGGAAATAGGAAAAGTAAGGCGAGAAAAAGTGAGAGCTGAAGTTGCAGGCGCGTCCGTTCGTCGTGGGAAGAGATCAAAGATGGATGAAGGAGGATCCAATGTACTCAACGGATTGAATGCACGACTTTTTACGTCTGGTAACGAGTCGTTGAGCTAGTAGTGAAGACTGGGAGGATGAATTGAAAGATCCGGTGAAGGCCTTGACGGATGTAGTCGTCAAGTGCGAGATTTTCGTTAGGAGGACTTAGGTAAGGTATCGGGTGCACTAGAAGTTTGGTGGATAATACCACGAAAGGCCTAATGACTCGTGCCCATCAAGAAAGATTCGTTAGGTGACCCATTACTATGATTGGGCCTATTGCTTTGAGGACGGATTATTTTCACTAGCCACGACTCATTGGGAGACTTGTCGAGTCATTACTTGGCTCGTTACTACCCGACCTAGAATCTAAATTTAGTTAGGAGAATATTTGTTTGGAACTATAAATACAATTTTGAGTTTATTTTCATACGCGTTATTTTACCAGCCTGCGTGAATTCTAGTGTTCTTAACAATCATTCTTGGGTCCAAGAAACAAAGTTTATGATTTTTTCTTGAGTTTGGGAATTAATCAACATTGAGTTTTATTCATCAAGTTTGAGTTATATTCAATTTACTCGGTTTCTTCTATGAATTTTGTAAGTTGCAATTATGATTTATCCAATATTTTGTGGTTGTGATTATTCAAACATGAGTAGCTAAACCCATAACTAGGGTTGTATGATGAATTAGCACATATAGGTGAAACACTTAGTTATTCTTGAACGGGGTTTAATCGCTGTATTGTTTTTCCTTCGTTTTAATTATTTCTTAAAAGGTTGCAAATGTTGGAACTTGCCTTATTATTACTTTTAGGATCAGGGGTATTGAATGGGGAAAGGGAATAACAGATATGAGGCTATAGCTCATCTATGCTTGAACTTGTCAGGATAGCTAATCTTATATTAAGGGTTTAAGGGATAATTAAGCCTAAGCCATATACAAACCAAGTTGCGTGCTGATAATGTCTAGATAGGGGACCAACCATTTAGGTGAACCTAACTTACCGTGTGCATGTTTAAACACCAGAATAAATCAATAGTGTAAAAGCCTTGTGGTTATGAAGTCTTGGGAACACAATCCTAGTCAATTGTTGATTGAATACAAAATCGAATTTGACCTAAGCATTTCATAGTTTTTACTCTCATTTGATATTTTATTTGTTTCCCCCAGGAAATAACTAGTCGATAGTAAAACCCATTCATATTAAGCAAACTCTTTCCACTATTCCACTGTGGGATCGGCCTCAACATTTGTTGGGTTCTATATTTTGACATCGACCACTTTATATCTCAATTGCGAGAGTGTAATTTGGGTGACATGAGTCCCTACGTTGGCAGTCTGTTTCCTGCGGTTTATTAAAGGATTTTCCATAATTTCTATGATCCTAAGGCCTAAAGTATGTCATTTCAAGATTTGAATAGTGAGTTGCAAGAAGGGTAAGTTCATTCTAAGCTATTCATAATTCATGCATGCAAGTTTAGAGGCTTTAGAGAGGTGATCAAGTCTAGTTCTCCATATTCTTCATCAATTCTTCATTGGGCAATCAAAGGAGTTGTAGAATCAGTCCTTCTCTGCTATGTAGGATTATGAATGGGTGAAATTGTTCACAACCATGCCCAACTCCTCTCTAATTCATGCAACTCTATTGATAATTCTTTGGGGCTTTATCAAATTCTTGTAAATCATATGATCTATCATGGGTTATTTCCTCTCATGTAACAATTCATATTTTGTAAATCATGGGCACATTTTATGGCTATTTCAAATTATAAACTTATGGATTTAAATTTCTACAAAACTATGCCCAATTATGTATGTTTTCATGATAAGTCAATTATGAATTCTCACGTGATTTTGGTATAAATTGTCCTAACCATGAATCATACTATATGATATGATTTCTCTCAAGTACTTATCATCAGGAATTTATGATATATTAATTATAGACATGTTTTACAAGTATGCATGTATTTCATGATTTATGGATCTATGATTTTGGGCGACTCACGGACCTTATTTAATGGCTAGTTCACGTATTTCAAGCATGTTTATGATTATCATGATTTTAAACTAGCCTATGAATCTCATGTATATTATCCTATGAGCACTATATATGTTTTGGGAGTAGTATTTAACACCGAGTAGACCGGGGTCAGTATGCATTCTTGCAGGGCTATGCACCAATGTTGCCATGAGACCTCCATAATCTTTGTCCTCTTTTCCCAAATGGACCTTTTTTTGTGATATCACACCTCTTTTCAAGGTTCTACCCTTGGAAAGGTACGAGCACCCTCCCGACTAGGAGTTTAAAGTTCGGAGCTCCATGTGCTCTCATATGGAGTATGTTGGTTATAAGAATCTCCCACTGTTCCTTATAATTTATGTGTGGTTATGATTACATACTCTAGCTCAACTCATGTTTAATAAAGATATTCTCTTATGATTATGATTATGATTATGAATGATTTACGAATGTATTGAAAATCTTAGACATATGTTTTGCATTACGATATTTATGTTATGATCATGTTGTCCCACTCTTATGAACTCTTATGTATTTTAAACTGTTCGTTTTTACTTACCTTGCATATTTGGTATATTCCAAGTACTGACCGCATACTTTATGATGTATCATCTTATGTCCTGAGGCTCGACATCGGCTCAGTCCCGCTAGTGGGGCTCACGGAGTTAGCTATTCTCATTATCTATTAGTGATCCTCATCTTGCGAGGCCCTATTTATCAGTTGTATTACACCTTTTAGTTTTCAAACTTAGAGAATTAGTTGGGGTCTTGTGCGTCAACTTTATCAAATATAGAAGGCTTTCTAGACATAGATTGTATTGACTTGGACTCATGTTATATATTCAGGTATGTTATGTTTAGAATTCCGCTATGTTTATCATGTTGCTCTTCGCTTTTATTGATAGGGATTAGATATGTGTTCATGCCATGGGTTGACTTGGAGTCTCTTAGGCTCCTTGTTCCATCATGATCCGGGCCTATGTTGGTACGTGACAAATAATCTTAAAGGAGTGATGTATATCACGACTCGAACAAAGAAACCAGGATCGCAACAGACAAAAGAGCCGAAGACCCCAAATCAAACCAGCAACATAATAACTCAATTCAGAACTGAATAACCATCAATACAATCATAGAGGCTGTCTAACTTGAATATAACATCGAAATCTAAAGTCCGAAGTTGAATACATACATATGTGAATAGCCTCTATTGTGATGAGTTGATGGGACAAGACCCCAACTAACTCGAATTGAAATCTGAAATACATAAAGAAGAATTGTGGATAGTCTAGTCCTCAGAAGATGAGACTCACCAATAAAAAAGAAACACTAACTACGATAAGACTAAAATGAGTGAAGATGAGGCAGGTCTTGTATCATGAAACAATACATCATAGAAGTATGTGGTGCAGTATGTGGAAATGTACCAGTATACAGGTAAGTAACCGCTAATGGAAGTAAAATCATTTAAAGACAATGCATTAATTTAAAAATAACATCAGAAAACTGAGAGTAGGACTTGTATGCATTCTTTGTAAATCGCTGACCTCTTCATACCATGATATAACATGCTTTGCATCATAAGCGATTAGTTGACTCAAAACGTATTTGACATTTATAAGTAAAGGAAGCGGCATTGAATTGGCTTCTTAGAACATGCATTTGCATAAATCTCTTAAGTAACGAATATGCATATCTGAAATCATAGAGGATAATGTGAGACTTTTTTTAACCGACATACCATGATAGAGCTTACATGGTCCCAGCTATTACACTTCCAGTGGGCATGGCAGTCCAAACATGCAGGGGATAAGGGCTACCATGGCTCTCGATATCAAGCTGAAGGCCCATTCAGGAAAGGGAAGCTCACAAGGAGGTTCCAAATACATAATAGTATCAACCTGGTGGCGCGTAGTTCTGAGGCATAGGCTGATCGACCCATAACCTACTCGGTGCTAGAAATACTCTAAAAACATGCATATGCTCTACATCATATATATGACTCATCATCTATTGTGAAGCTCAATGATCAAATACATCTCAAATTGGAAATCATGCATGAGAAGCTTTAGTTTTAAAACATACACAAGAAAACATAGCAGAGGCCTTTGCTCCAAATACTTGGGAGCCTTTGCTCCAAAACCATGTGGTAAGCTATGCATAGGAAGACTTAACTCAAAACATACCACAAGCTAGAATATAAATTTGGGAGTCTTTTCTCCAAAACAATGTGGTAAGCTTAGTTCGGGAAAATCATCATTTAAACTTAACATGTGGGCATTGCCCAAAGCTTTATCATACTTAGAAATACTCAATTCTTATCGAAAACATAATTATAAACATAGGTAGATTCAAATCATGCTTTTCATCATAATGTCTCATCATTATCACATATACTTCACAAATCTCACTTTTCGTGATCGTCTCATCAATGGGCTTCAACATTCATAAGGCTAGAAACATAATTTTTAATTGAGATCATTATAAAATTAGCCCATGATTAACAGTTTGATAATTAAATCATAATCAATTCATAATCATGCGTAGAAATAGATAATTCATGCATTTGGGCAAAAAAAACCCTATAGATCAATCATAGAATTTCATACTTTTTATAAAGGGAATGGGCATGGTTGTGGAAGAAATCACCCATTCATAACCCTACATACCTGATTGAGGCTGAATCTTACTCTCCCTTGAATAACCAAAAGGAATTGAAAGAAATTGAAGAAGAAAACCTTGAATCAGCCTTTGATCACCTCGCTGTCACTCTTCTATTCTCTTGCATGCATGAATGAAGACTTTAGGATAGTTTTCCCCTCTAAAACCCACCTTTCGTAGGCTAAAACAAGTAGTTTAGGCTTTAGGAACTTAGGAATTATGAAAAGGCCCTTACTAAATTCGCATAAAATAACTGCCAGGTGGTCCTAACGGACGACCTAACAACTCGTGGCTCAGAGCAATGACTCGTCACTTCGCTCATCAAGTGCACTACATCATCTTTTCTCCTGGGCTCGTAACAGATCACTTCACGACTCGATAGGGTCGTGGTCACCATTCTTGAGTACACTGCCTTTCTTCTTCATTTCTCACTCACCTCTTCCCACGACTCTCACCATGACTCATTACTTCCTCCAACGAGTCGTGGTCAGCTTCCGTTGTGTACACTGTCAACCCAATTTCCTTTACTCATTTCCCTTAACCACGGTTGACTCCACGAGTCGTGAGGACTGACCACGACTCATGGTTATGCTCGTGGTGACTTCAACTTCTATCTTCCAAACTTGGCTCCAGTCCCTCACCATGAGTCACCCTACTACTCGTGGTCCATCCTCATGGGTTACAGAACGACTCGTTTTGTGACCTGGTGCAAAAATTTCAGTTTTTCTTTGAACTTTCGGGTCTGATCCTTGGGCTCCCGGGGTATAACAATATCTCCCCCTTGGGAACATTCATCCTCAAATGTTGCAAAACACGCAGAAAAGCAAAGATATGCAATTATCATCATCAAATACTGATCTTTTAAACCATAAACTGACAGAATAACAACCTACGATTAAAAATATATACCTGAACTAAATTTGCAAATCGCATACATACCCATATACATAAAATAAACTTGTGTGCATGAACTGAACATGAAACTAAATAGAGTATTAGGGCAACAACTGATACTTCAAACTAAAACTGAGCCTATAGGGAACATGTGAGGGTATTTAGCCATCATATCTGCTTTGGCTTCATACATAGCTCCCTCAACATGTTGACTTCTCCATAACACCTTTACAGAAGCTACTCCCTTGTTCCTCAGCTTCCAAACATGACGATCCAATATTTCAACTAGAAATTTCTCATAGATAAGGATATCCTTTACCCCAACGCTGTCCACCGGGACTACTAGAGCTTGATCTCCCAAATGTTTCTTAAAAAGCGACACATGAAACATAGGATGCAATGGAAGATAACACTGAGGGCAAGTACAACTCATATGCTACCTTACAAACTTTTCTCATAATACAATAGGGACCAACATAATGTGGACTGAGTTTTCCTTTCTTCCCAAACCGCATGACNAAACCGCATGACTCCCTTCATGGGAGATACCTTCAGAAATACCCAATCGTCCACCTCAAACTCCAACTCTCTCCTCCTCACATCAGCATATGACTTTTGATGACTCTGAGCAGTTTTCAGCCTATCCCTTATAAACTGAATCTTCACCATAGCCCCATGAATTGAATCTGTCCCTATCATAGCTTCCTCACCAACCTCAAACCATCTGATGGGCGATCTATATCTCCGCCCATAAAGAGCCTCGAATGGTGCCATCTAAATGCTAGAGTGAGAGCTATTATTATAAGCAAACTCAATCAGGGGCAGATCATCCTAACTACCTTTGAAGTCCATCACACATGCTCTCAGCATATCCTCGAGAGTCTGGATTGTTCACTCCACTTGGCCATCAATTTGCGGATGAAAGGTTGTTCTGAGCTTAACATGAATCCCCAGCCCCTTCTGAAAAGACCGCCAAAACTAAGAGGTAAATTGAGTACCTCGGTCTGAAATGATAGACAAGGGCACTCCATTCAATCAAACCAACTCCCAGATGTATAGTTTTACATAATCCTCCGCTAAGTCCGTGGTTTTGACAGGTAGAAAGTGAGCAGCTTTAGTCATCCTGTCTACCACCAACCATATAGCATCATACTGTCGGCGAGTACGAGGTAGGCTTGTCATGAAATCCATAGTAATCTCTTCCCACTTCCAAGTGGGAATGCTGATATCCTGCAGTACGCCTCCCAGCCTTTGATGCTCAACCTTTACTTGCTAGTTGTTTGGGTACTTGGCTACGAATTATGCAATATCCCTCTTTATACCGTTCCACCAATATATTTCCCGCAAGTCATGATACATATTTGTGGCACCAAAATGGGTAAAATATCTGGATCCATGAGCCTCATGAAACATCCGACTCCTCAAATCATCAACGTTTGGAACACATAGGCGACCCTGGTACTACAACACTCCATCTCCCTCTTGGGAGAAGACCTCCACCTTCTAACTTCGAACAACTTCCTTCAGATTTACCAAAATTGGATCCTCATCTTGTCTAGCTTTCATAGTCACCAAGGACGATTCTGACCCGTTCTAGACAATATCACCGCCATCAGTCGAGTCGACCAACCTAACTCCTAACCTTGCGAGTCGATGTACATCTTTCACCAACTCCTTCTTTTCTTCATCCATATGGGACATACTCTCTATAGAGAGCCTACTAAGTGTGTCCACTACCTCATTAGCCTTACCCTGATGGTAAAGGACAGTCATATCGTAGTCCTTGAGTAGCTCCAACCACCTGCTTTGCCGAAGATTGAGATCCTTCTACATGAATACATATCGTAAACTCTTGTGATCCGTAAATACATCCACGTGGACCCCTGTCACATCCCAAACATAGACCCTGATCAAAACACGAGACAAGGAACCCCAAGAGTCCCTAGTCGACCCATGGCATAAACATACATCTAACTTCATTCATTATAAGCGGAAGACTAATCACAAGGCATAGCGGAAACGTAAACATAATCATAACATATCGTAACATAAGGAAATCTCTAGAGATACACACAAGCTGAGTACTACATACTATCTGAAAGCCTCTACTACATACGAAGGGTTGATGGGACAACACCCCCAACTAAGCCGGACAAGTACTGAAATATAAAATAGAATGTATGTCTATCAAAAGGCCCTTGGAACATAAGGACTCACCGATAAGCTAAAAGTGCACTCTGATATGATCTAGATATGAGGATGAGCCTGAGAGATGGAACCTGTATCATAAGACGATACAACATAGAAAGTATGCGGTCAGTACGTGGAATGTACCGAGTATGCAAGGTAAGTAAAACGGACATTTAAAATATGTAAAATCTCAAAAACATCATAGAGTAGGACATCATGCTCATATCATAAATATCATAACATAACATATCATAAGGCTCAAGATTTTCAAAGCATTCGTAATACAATCGAAAGCATAATCGTGAGAGGAAAGTCGTATTGAACATAACTTGAGCCAATATACATAATCATTGACATGCATAAATCATGAGGAACAGTGGGAGATTCTCTTAACTGACATACCCCATTTGATCACACATGAAGCCTGACTTGTAACCCTAGTAAGTAGGGTGTCCGTACCTTGCCAAGGGTAGGACCATGAAAGTGTGATATCACCATCAAAACGGCCATTTGGACCGGGGACAGTCACAAAAGAGGTCCCAAAATACCTACGGTGGCACGTAGTTTATGAGATTGGGGGCAGAACCTAGGCCCCGAACCTACTCGGTGTTCGATACTACTCCCAAAAGATATATAGTGCTCATAGCATAAAATTCATGAATTCATGGGCTAGTTAAATCATGATAATCATAAACATAATTATACATACGAGAACTAGCCATGACATAAGACCCATGAGTCGGCCAAAACATAATTTATGTATCATAAGTTTCATGCATACTTTAAGATCATACATATATCTTGACAATCATCAAATCATGATGGGTAATTGAATAAATCCATATTTAAATCATAATTAATGTTGGGCTAGTAGATACCGTCAGTTTTCAGTTTAAAAGATCAGTATTTGATAATGGTAATTGTATATCTCTGCTTTTGTATGTGCTTTCCAACATTTGAGGACAAATGTTTCCAAAGGGGAGATATTGCTTTACTCCAGGAACTCAAAGATCGGACCCGGGAGTTGAAACGGGGAAAAAGTGAGAATTTTTTCTACAGCCTCAGGACGAGTCATCTCACGACTCATGAGGATAGCCCACGAGTTGTCAGGTGACTCGTGGGGAAGGAAATAGAGTTGGGAAAGGGAAAGTTGGGTAGTGTACCTGACGGGAATCCCCACGCGTCGTTGTCAGCCTTAACGATTCTTTGGGTGAGTCATTGGCAGGCTTTGGACCCGAAACTGAGTTGATAGGAAACAAGTGACGGTATGTAGCTATCATATGGCTTCGGCTTCCCATGTAGCTCCCTGCACATGCTGATTTCTCCATAACACCTTTACTGAAGCCACATCCTTGTTCCTCAGCCTCCGAACCTAACGATCCAATATTTCAACTGGAACTTCCTCATATCTAAGGCTATCCTTTACTCCAACGCTATCCAACGGGACTACTAGCGCTGGATCTCCCAAAAATTTCTTCAAAAGAAATGCGTAAAACATAGGATGCACGGAAGATAACTCAGAGGGAAAGTCCAACTCATACTCTACCTTACCAACTCTTCTCATAATCTAATAGGGACCAACATAATGGAGACTGAGTTTTTCTTTCTTCACAAACCGCATGACTCCCTTCATGGGAGATACCTTCAGAAATACCCAATCGTCCACCTCGAACTCCAATTCTCTCCTCCTCACATCAACATATGACTTTTGATGACTCTGAGCGGTTTTTAGCCTTCCTCTTTTCAATTGAACTTTCACCAAAGCGTCATGAACCGAATATGTCCCTATCATAGCTGCCTCACAACCCTCAAACCATCCGATGGGTGACCTACATCTCTGCCCGTAAAGTGCCTCAAACGGTGCCATCTGAATGCTAGAGCGATAGCTGTTATTATAAGAAAACTCGATCAGGGGCAAGTGATCATCCCAACTACCTTTGAAGTCCATCACTCATGCTCTCAACATGACCTCGAGAGTCTAGATTGTTCATTCCGCTTGTCCATCCGTCTATGGATGAAAGGTTGTACTGAACTTAACCTGAGTTCCAAGAACCTTCTGAAAAGACCGCCAAAACTAGGAGGTAAATTGAGTACCTCAGTCAGAAATAATAGACAAGGGCACTCCATGTAATCAAACCAACTATCAGATATAAAATTTGGCATAATCATCTGTTCATTTTGTGGTTTTCACCTGCAGGAAATGTGCAGCCTTGGTAAACTTGTCTACCACCAACCAAATAGAATCATAGTGTCGACGAGTACGAGGTAGGCTTGTAATGTATTCCATATTAATCTCTTCCCACTTCCAGGTGGGGATGCTAATGTCCTAAAGTACGCCTCCTGGCCTTTGATGCTCGACCTTTACTTGCTGACAGTTCGGGCATCTGGCTACGAACTCTGCAATATCCTTCTTCATGCCATCCCACCAATAGATTTCTCGTAAATCATGATACATCTTGCTGGATCCTGAATTTATAGAATACCTGGTTCCATGTGCCTCATGCAATATCCAACTCCTCAAATCATCGATATCCAGAACACATAGGCGACCCTGGCACCGCAGCACACCATCATCCCCTTGGGAGAAGACCTCCACCTTCTGACTTCAAACAACTTCTTTTAGCTTTACCAAAATCTGATCCTCATCTTTTCTAGCTTTCACATCAGTCACCAAGGATGATTTTGATCCGTTCTGGACAACAACACCGCCATCGGTAGAGTCAACCAATCTAACCCCCAAGCTTGTGAGTCAATGTACATCTTTCACCAACTCCTTCTTTCCTTTATCCACATGGGACACACTCTCCATAGAGAGCCTACTAAGTGCGTCCGCTACTACATTAGCCTTACCCGGATGGTAAAGGACACTTATATCATAGTGCTTGAGTAACTCCAACCACCTCCTTTGTCGAAGATTGAGATCTTTCTGCATGAACACATTTTGTAAGATCTTGGGGTCCGTAAACTCATCCATATGGACCCCATATAAGTAATGCCTCCATATATTCAATGTGAATACCACCACTACCAACTATAGATCATGGGTTTGATAATTCTTCTCATGGATCTTTAATTGTCTAGAGGCATATGTTATTACCTTCCCTCGCTGCATCAATACACACCCGAGTCCGATTCTCGAAGCATCACAATACACCACAAAACCATCTATACCCTTGGGTAGGGTCAACATCGGTGCGGTAGTAAGTCGAGCCTTCAAGTCTTGGAATCTCTTCTCACAAGCCTCTGACCATTGGAACTTCACCTTTTAATGAGTCAACTTGGTCAAAGGTGCTGCAATCGAAGAGAAACCCTCAATGAACCTCCGATAGTAACCATCTAAACCCAAGAAACTCAGAATATCCGAGGGATTCACCAGTCTAGGTCAATTCTTCACCGCCTCGATTTTTTGAGAATCTATTTTTATGCCCTCACCTGATACTACATGGCCCAAAAATTCTACTGAGTTCAACCAGAACTCACACTTGCTGAACTTGGCATACAACTGATAATTCTTGCTGGTTTGAAGCACTACTCTCAAATAAGAGGCATGCTCCTCCTCGCTCTGGGAATATATAAGGATGTCATCAATGAACACCATTAGGAACATGTATAGATACAGCTTGAACACCCTGTTCATCAGTTCCATAAAAGCTGCAGGAGTATTTAGTCCAAAAGATATAACTACAAACTCATAATGTCCATACCGCATCCTGAAAGCTGTTTTTGGGGTATCGCCCTCCCGAACCCTGAGCTGGTGATACCCGGACTTGAGATCTATCTTTGAGAAACACTTGGCACCCTGAAGCTGATCAAACAGATCATCGATCCTGGGTAAAGGATACCTATTCTTAATGGTGACCTTGTTTAGTTCCTGATAGTCGATGCACATCCGAAGCGAACCATCCTTCTTCCGGACAAATAACACTAGTGCACCCCATGGAGACTTGCTCGATCTGATAAAGCCCTTATCTAATAGGTCCTTCAACTAATCCTTAAACTCTTTCAGCTCGACTGGAGCCATCCTACAAGGAGGGATAGATATAGGCTGTGTATCAGGTAGAATGTCAATATCAAAATCAATCTCCCGCTCAGGAGGAACACCTGGCAAATCATCAGGAAGACCTCTGGATACTCGCGCACCACTGAAACTGATTGGATAGCCGGAGTCTTGGACTCAACTTCCTTAACCATGACCAGATGATACATTCAACCCTTAGAAATCATCTTCCAAGCCTTAAGATACGAAATAAATCGACCTGCTGGTACATCCAAACTACCCTTCCACTCCAACACTTATTCACCCGAAAAACGAAATTCCACCACATGAGTTCTACAATTTACAGAAGCATAACACGGATACAACCAATCCATGCCAAAAATAATATCAAAGTCAGTAATGTCTAACTCTACAAGGTCGTGAAGGTGACTTTATGCAATATAGTGACCAGGAATCCTCTATACACCCGCCTAGCTACAACTGAATCACAGATAGGAGTAGAAATCAAAAATGGATCTGACAGAGTCTGGGGACTAACTCCTAAGCTACTAGAAATATAAGGAGTCACAAAAGACAAAGTATCCCGTGGATCTAGCAAAGAATAAACATCAATATGAAAAAAACACAACATACCAGTGACCATATCCGGGGAGACCTCCTACTCCTGACGGGGTGCTAAAGCATAGAACCTATTTTGGCGCTGACTGCCGGTTGTACTAGTCGAGGCACCCTGCTGAGGGGGACGTGTTATTGGAGTGGCAGAACTGGCTGCTAGAATACGAGCTCCACTGACCCTTGATCTGGCTGAAGGGTAATCCCTGAGTCTGTGTTCGAGTTTGCCACACCCAAAAAAAACATCCAAGCCGACTAGGCACTTTTTGGGATGATTCTTGTCGCACTTCGCACAAGCTGGGAAAGTGCTCTCTACATGCATTCAGCCCTGGTCTCTCGAATTTGGAGCCCTGATCCTCCGATCCCCTCAGAATCAAGATGGTGTACTAGACGATGATGGTGTTGGAGCAATATACCAATGATGAGACTGCTGACGCTGTCCACCCCCTGATCTAACCTGAGATGTCCAGTAACTATCGCTCCTGGCCCTCTTAGCCTCTCTCTTCTCCGATACACCGACTCCATCTATTGAGCATGCAACACAATATGGGGAATATCTATATCCCAATGAAACATGGAAATCCTGCAGTCCTTATCCAGATAGTCCGCCAGTCCATGTACAAAATGGCTCACCCGAGCCCTCTGCTCTGCCACAAACTCCAGCGCATACTTGGATAAACAGGTGAACTCCAATGCGTACTCCTGAACTGATATGTAACTTTGCTTCAAGTTAACAAACTCAGCCGCCTTTTGCTCCCTCATCTCTCGAGGGAAGAATCGATCCAAGAATGCTGTGTGGAACTCTTCCCATCCGATAAGGCCTACACCCACTTCCCTAACATCTCTCCATTGTTTGAACCATATGTGGGCCACCCCCTTAAGCTGATAGGAGGCCAAATCAACACAATCTCCATTGGTCACCCCCATAACCTTGGTGATCTTTAGAATCTCCTCGATGAAATCGTGCGAATCCTCATCCACCTTGGACCCAAGGAACTTCAGAGAGTTCATCCTCAAGAAATGAAATACTATATATTACTCCACCAAGTGATTAATGATTGATTAAAAATATTGAGGATATATTTTTCTTTTCTCTATAAAGGCCCAAAAATACCTTTTTTATGTATCACTGGAAAGTGCAGAGTCTCTAACCCGGGCCGCTGCAGCATTTCCATTCTTTGGGATATGTGCAACATCATGCTGGTTGACTTGAGTGATCAAGGACTGCGCCAACATCTGGATAGCTATCCGAAACTTAGCGTGGGCAACTCGCTCTGGTGCCTGGGGCTCCTGAATAGGTAGGGCCTGCTGATGCCCATGACAATTGCCATCTCCGTGGCCTGCACCGTTCCCATTTCTCCTTTCGTTAACTCTCCTGGGAGCCATGATTCGGCAATCGCGAATAGCACGAATTAGAGGGATAGGAGGACTTTTCATCACACGACATAGATCATGAAAGAAGGTAAAATTCCTTAAACGTCTCGTAGCCTCTTCATCATAAGTGTGGGGCTCTTCACACCCACAAAAAGACTCTACTTGATGTTGCATTTAGACACCTTAGGACACTTCAAAACCTATGGCTCTGATACCAAGTTTGTCACAACCCAAATGTAGACCCAGATCATAACACGGGACAAGGAACCCCAAGAGGCCCCAAGTCGACCCATGGCATAAGAATACATCTAACTTCATTCATTATAAGTGGAAGACTTATCACAAGGCATAGCAGAAATGTAAACATAATAATAACATATCGTAATGTTAGGAAATCTCTAAACATATACGCAAGTTGAGTACTATATACTATCTAAAAGCCTCTACAACATATGATAGGTTGATGGGAAAACACCCCAAACAAACCTGGAAAAGTACTGAAACATAAAATAGCATGAATTTCTGTCAAACGGCCCTCGAAATATAAGGACTCACCGATAAGCTGAAAGTGCACTCTGATATGATCTAGATATGAGGATGAGCCTGAGGGCCGGAACCTGTATCATAAGACGATACAACATAGAAAGTATGCGGTCAGTACGTGGAATGTACCAAGTATGCAAGGTATGTAAAATAGACATTTAAAATATGTAAAAGCTCAAAAACATCATAGGATTAGGACATCATGCTCATATCATAAATATCGTAACATAACATATCGTAAGGCTCAAGATTTTCAAAGCATTCGTAATACAATAGAAATTATAATCGTGAGAGGAAAGCCGTATTGAACATAACTTGAGTCAATATACATAATCATAGACATGCATAAGTCATGAGCAACAATGGGAGATTCTCTTAACCGACATACCCCATATGAGCACACATGAAGCCCGACTTGTAACCCTAGATGGGAGGGTGTCCGTACCTGTCCAAGGGTAGGACCATGAAAGTGTGATATCACCATGAAAAGAGCCATTTAGGTTGGGGATAGTCACAAAGGAGGTCCAAACATACCTACGGTGGCATGTACTTTATGATATCCGAGGTAGAACCTAGGCCCCGAACCTACTGGGTGTTCGATACTACTCCCAAAATATATATAGTGCTCATAGCATAACATGTATGAATTCATGGGCTAGTTAAATCATTATAATCATAAACATAATTGTATATACGTGAACTAGCCATAACATAAGGCCCGTGAGTCAGCCAAAACATAATTTATGAATCATAGGTTTCATGCATACTTGAAGATTACACATATAGTTTGAGAATTATCAAATCATGATGGGTAATTGAATAAATCCATATTTAAATCATAATTCATGCTGGGCTTGTAAATATCATCAATTGAAGCGAAGATCATAAATCGATTCATCATAGTTCATGCTTAAATAGGCTTATTTTAGTAAAAATCAAAATCACTAGTTTTATAAGTGAAATTAAATGTAAAATCTGATCCAAATCCATAAAATATGATGTAGTTAATAAATCATAAAGCCCATTAGCAAATCATTCGAATTTCACAAAATTTGAATTAAAGCCTCATGTGGTTTTTGAATAGATTTTCATAACTCAATAGAGGATGGGCATGGGTGTGAACGAAAATACCCATTCGTAACCCTACATACGTAAAAAGGCTTGATTCAGCCACTTCTCTGATTTCCCAAGAAGGATTTGAATAAGAACCTTGAGAACTTGCTCTGGATCACCTTCTCAACCTCTCAAGTTGCATGTATGGAAGGAAATAACTTAGAATAGTTTTTTCCCCTCCTAAAACCCACTAAAACGAGCCTTAAACGACGTAGTATAGGNCTCCTAAAACCCACTAAAACGAGCCTTAAACGACGTAGTATAGGCTTTAGGAACTTAGGATTTACAAAAATTCCCTTATTAATTTTTAGAAAATTAACTGTCAGTTGGTCCTAACAGATGACCTGAAGACTCGTGGCCCAGAGCAACGACTTGTTAAGTCGATCATCAAGTGCACTGCCTCATCTATTCCCTTGGGTTCGTAACGGGTCACTCCATGACTCGTCAGGGGTGACCACGACTCGTGGTCACCCCTCGTTAAGTACACTGTCTCATTTCCAAACTTTGGACTCCAAGTCTGCCAACGACTCACCCCACGAATCGTTAAGACTGACAACGACTCGTGGGTACTCCCGTCAGGTACACTGCCTAGCTTTCCTTTTCAGGGAAAAGGTTCCTTCCCCACGAGTCACCTGACGACTCGTGGTCTGTCCTCACGAGTTGTGAGACGACTCATCCTGAGGCTGCAACAAAAATTCCCACTTTTCCCCATTGCAAATCCCGGATCCGATCTTTGAGCTCCTCGAGTATAAATACCCCGTACAAATATGCCCCCATATCTTCAAGGAGAATTCCACCTAGGACAATTTAAGGTCATGAGTCGGGTAATTCTTCTCATGTTCTTTCAACTGTCTTGAGGCATATGCTATCACTTTTCCATGCTGCATCCACACACACCAAAGTCCGATCCTTGAAGCATCGCAATACACCATGAATCCATCGGTACCCTCGGGTAGGGTCAACACCGGTGCTGAAGTAAGTCGAGTCTTCAACTCTTGGAAGCTCTTCTCGCAAGACTTCGACCATTGGAATTTTACCTTCTTCTGAGTCAACTTGGTCAATGGTGCTGCAATAGATGAGAAACCTCAACAAACCTCTGATAGTAACCAGCTAAACCCAAGAAACTCCGAATATCTAAAGGATTCACCAGTTGAGGCCAATTCTTCACCGCCTTGATTTTTTGAGAATCTATCGTTATGCCCTCACTCGATACCACACGGCCCAAAAATATATAGAGTCCAACCAAAACTTACACTTTCTAAACTTGGCATACAGTTGACAATCCTTGAGAGTCTGAAGTACTACTCTCAAGTGAGAGACATGCTCCTCCTCGCTCCAAAAGTATATAAAGATGTCATCAATGAACATAATCACAAACATGTCCAGATATTGCTTGAACACCCTGTTCATCAAGTCCATGAAAGCTATAGGAGCATTCATTAGTCCAAAATACATAACTACAAACTCATAATGGCCATACCGCGTCCTAAAGGTTGTCTTCGGGATATCACTCTCCCGAACTCTAAGCTGATGATACCCGGACCTGAGATCTATCTGTGAGAAACACTTGGCACCCTGAAGCTGGTCAAACAAATCATCGATGATGGGTAAAGGATACTTGTTCTTAATAGTGACTTTGTTCAATTGCCAACAGTCAATACACATGCGAAGAGAACCATCCTTCTTTCGGACAAAGAGAACTAGGGCACCCCATGGAGACTTGCTCGGTCTAATGAAACCCTTATCTAACAAGTCCTTCAACTGCTCGTTTAACTCTTTTATATCAACTAGAGCCATCCTGTAGGGAGGAATAGATATAGGTTGTGTGTCAGGAAGAAGTTCAATACCGAAATCAATCTCCCTCTCAAGAGGAACACCTGGCAAATCATTAGTAAAGACCTTTGGATACTCACGTACTACTGGAACTGATTGGATAGTTGGGGTCTCAGACTCGACATCCTTAACCCTAACTAGATGGTACATGCAACCCTTAGAAATCATCTTCTTCTCCTTAAGGTAGGAAATGAAACGACCTATAGGCACAACTAAACCAGCCTTCAATTCTAAGACTGACTCACACGAAAATCTGAACTCTACTGCCCTGGTTCTACAATTTACTGAAGCATAGCATGCACATATCCAATCCATGTTGAGAATAACATCAAAATCAATCATGATTAACTCTATAAAATCTGCTGAGGTGACCTTATGAAGGATTGAGACTAGGCAACCTATATACACCCGTCTAGCTATAACTTAGTCACCCATTGGAGTGGAAACTGAGAAGGTTTCTAAAAAGACTTCGAGACTGACTCAGAAGCTACTGGCCGCACAAGGTGTCACAAAAGACAAGGTAGCCCCCGAATCTAGTAAAGCATAAACATTAATATGGAAAGCTCGCAACATACCAGTGACCACATCCGGGGAGACCTCCTGCTCCTGACGGGATGCTAAAGCAAAGAACCTGTTCTGGCGCTAACCGCCAGCTGTGCTAGTAGATGCCCCCTGATGTGCTGAGCGTACGGGAGGGGTTGTTGAGCTAGAAGCTGGGCCTTGACCCCCAACCTAATCCTATCTCATAGCTTGACAATATCTAAGCATGTTTTCGGGATACCCACACCCGAAGCAAGCACTTGAACCTACCAAACACTGGCCTGTGTGTCCTCAACCACATATGCAACAAGCTGGGATGTTAGAATCTGCGGGTCTACTGTTATGAACTTTTGAGCCTGATGCCAATCTCTTTTATCATGTCTGGGCCTGGATGGCACACTTAATGTCGAAAATACCGGGGCTGATGATCTCTGGTGGGTCTGCTGTCGGTTCCCACCTCCATACCTCTGCTGAGACAATCTATGATCCTCGTTCCTGGCCCTCTTGGCCTCTCTCTCCCTCAAATTCTCCGCCTCCATCTGCTGGGCGTACAACACTATTTGTGGGAAATCCATGTCCTGATGGAGCATAGAGGTCCTACAATCCTTGTCTAACCAGCCCGCTACTCCATGGACGAATCTACTCAGTCGCATCGTCTGATCGGCTACCAACTCTAGGGCGTATTTCGATAGGCAAGTGAACTCAAGGGCTTACTCTTGTACAGTCATTCTCCCTTGTTTCAAATTCACGAACTCAGTTGTCTTCAGCTCCCTCATCTCTCGAGGGAAGAACCGGTCTAGAAATGCAACATGGAACTCTTCCCAAGTGACCGGACCTACTCCTGTGACCCTGCTATCCTTTCATTGGAGAAACTAGATATGGGCGACCCCTTTTAACTGCTAAGAGGCCAACTCGGCGCACTCAACCCCATTCACCCCCATGAATTGGGTGATCTTGAAAATCTCATCCACGAGCTCAAATGGCTCCTCATCTACCTTGGACCCAAGCAACTCTGGCAGGTTCATCCTCGTGGCCTTCACCATCTCCATTCCTCCTTCTGTTCATTCTTCGAGGAGCCATAATTCTGCAATCACGAATAGCACGAATTAGAAGGATAGAAAGACTTTTCATCGCACGATGTAGATCATGAAAGAAGGGAACATTTGCTAGACGTCTCGTAGCCTCTTCGTCATAGGTATGGAGTGCTTCACACCCATGAAAAAGACTCTACTCAATGCAGCTTTCAAACACCCCAAGACACTTCAAACCTATTGCTCTGATACCAAGTTTGTCACAACCCGAAAGGAGGCCCGGATCGCGACACAGGACAAGGAGCCCCAAGAGATCCCAAGTAAACCCATGGCATAAGCATACATCTAACTCAATCAAGAACTGAATAACCATCAATACAATCATAGTGGAATTCTAACTTGAATACAACATCAGAATATAAAATCTGAAGCTGAATACATACATATGTATGAATATCCTCTAATCATGACGAGTTGATGGGAAAAGATCCCAACTAACTCAATAAGCTGAAACTGAAATACATAAAGAAAAGATGGATAGTATATTACTCGGAAGATGAGGACTCACCAATAAAGAAACACTAACTCTGATAAGCTAACTAAGAGCGGGGCTGAAGATGAGAGATGGGTCCTATATCATGAAATGATACAGCATAGAAGTACGTGGTCAGGACGTGTAATGTACCAAGTATTCAAAGTAAGTAAAACTGCTAATGTAAGTAAAATCATTTAAATACAATGCATTAAATAAAACATAACATCAGAAAACTGAGAGTAGGACTTGTATGCATTCTTTCTGAAATCATGACCACTTCATAACATGATATAACATGCTTTATGACATCATAACTGAATCAATTGACTCAAAGCTGAATTCTGACATTTATAAGTAAAAGTTGAACAATTAGTCAAACCTTCTTTAGAAAATGCATTTACATAAATCTCATAAGTAATGAATATGCATAATTGAAATCATGAGGAATAATGGGAGACTCGTCTTTTAACTGACATACCATGATAAAGCTTACGTAGTCCCTACTATTACACTCAAGTGGGCATAGCCGTCCAAAACCTTTCTAGGGCTAAGGACGCTACCATGATATCAATATCAAGCTGAAGGCCCATTCGGGCAAGGGAAGCTCACAAGGGAGGTCCCAAATCATATAAGAGTATCAACCTACATTGGCGCATAGTTCTAAGGCATAGGGTGATCGACCCATAGCCTACTGGTGCTAGACAATACTCCCAAAAATATGCATATTCTCAACATTGTCTATTGATGAAGCTCAATGATCAAATACATCTCAAATACCAAATCATGCACATGTGAAGCTTTAGTTCAAAACATAGCACAAGTTGAAACCATACTTGGGAGCCTTTGCTCCAAACCATGTGGTAAGCTATGCATAGGAAGACTTAACTCAAAATATACCACAAGCTACAATATAAATTTGGGAGTCTTCGCTCCAAAGCAATGTGGTAAGCTTAGTTTGGGAAAATCATCATTTAAACTTAACATGTTGGCATTTTCCAAAGCTTTATCATACTTAGAAATACTCAATTCTCATTGAAAACATAATTATAAATATGAGTAGCTTCAATCATGCTTTTCATCATAATATCTCATCATTATCATATATACTTCACAAATCTCACTTTTCATGATCGTCTCATTTATGGGCTTCAACATTTATAAGGCTAGAAACATAATTTTTAATTGAGATCATTATAAAATTAGCCCATGCTTCACAATTCGATAATAAAACCATAATCAATTCATACCCATGCATAGAAATAGATAATTCATGCATTTGGGTAAAAAAAACCCATAGATCAATTATAGAATTTCATACTTTTTTATGGAGGGATTGGGAATGGGTGTGGAAGAAACCACTCATTCTTAACCCTACATACCTAATGGAGACTGAATCTTACTCTCCCTTGAATGCCCAAAAGGAATTGAAAGAAATTGAAGAAGACAAGCTTGAATCACCCTTTGATCACCTATCTATCACTCTTCTATTCTCTTACATGCATGCCTGAAGACTTTAGGACAGTTTCCCCCTCTAGAACCCACCTTTCATGGGCTAAAACAACGTAGTTTAGGCTTTAGAAATTTAGGAATTACGAAAAGGCCCTTACTAAATTCGTAGAAAATAACTTACAGTTGGTCCTAACGGACGACCTGACGACTCATGGCCTAGGGCAACGACTCGTGGCTTCGCTCGTCAAGTGCACTACATCATCTTTTCTCCTGGGCTCTTAACGGGTCACGTCACGACTCGTTAGGGGTGAACACAACTCATGGTCACCGCTCATTAAGTACACTGCCTTACTTCTTCATTTATCACTTACCTCTTCCCACGACTCTCACCACGACTTGTTACTTCCTCCAACGAGTCATGGTCAGCTTCCGTCATGTACATTGCCAACCCAATTTCCTTTACTCATTTCCCTTGACTATGGCTGACTCCACTTGTCGTGAGGACTGACCACGACTCGTGGTCATGCCCATGGTTACTTCAACTTCTATCTTCCAAACTTGGCTCCAGTCCCTCACCACGAGTCACCCTACGACTCGTGGTCCATCTTCACGAACCACTGAACAACTTGTTCTGTGACCTAGTGCAAAAATTTCAGTTTTCCCCATTTGATCTCTGGGGTCTGATCCTTGGGCTCCCGGGTTATAAAAATGTAATTCTCCATACTTTTAACATGTGTATGAATAAGCTAATATTGATGAAGGTATTTAAGCTTGGTATGAAAAGGTGGTGTTTGAACCTATTTGTTTAGGAAAGACAAATTTACTTAAGTGTTAAGTAAGGACATTAAGATTTGGAAAAGTGAAGTAAAAATAAGTCTAGTGCTTGCTAGCTAGTTAAGCTTATAATGGAAAGTCGATGCACCATTTACTTAAGTAGAATGGAATAAATAAGAAGTTCAAGTACGTGCAATACCTCCATATATTGATGGAACTAATAGTAGACCAAATGAAGCTGAAAGTTGGCCCAACAATAAGACACCAAATCTGTCCAAAAAGTCTAAGACAAGCTGGGCCCAAAATGAGGCATGAATTAAGTCCATGTAGGTGCATTAATTACTTAGAATTTTGAGGTTATTAAAGGTCCAAATGTGTTTATCACCTACTTGATAATACTTTTGCCCGAAATGATCTTAAAAGCAGCCACAAATATTGAGCAAGTTGTGCCGATATTGAAGTTCAAAATCAGCCCATAATTTGACAAATTTTGGCCCAAAAATTTTGACCCAACTTGGCCCAAAATTGGTTTAAAATGTGGGGTCAAGGGGACCCCTTTTAAGTCGATAGACTTGGATAATTTCTCACAAAAACTCTCAACAAAAATTGAAAAACTTCATATCACAAATTCTTTCCTCTTTTCCTCTCTAAGTGTTGTCCCTTTTCCCTCTCTAGGGTTCTTGAAATTCTTCATTCTTTTCTCCAAGATTAGGTTATTAAAGTTTCTTATTTCTTGATAACATCTACTATGGAAAGCTAAGTTATCATATTGGTTAAGTTGGAGTAAGGCATCCCATTTTTCCCTAGCTAGCTGCCAAATTTTACTTTTATTGATGAAGTAATTTGCTCTCCTTTTTGGGCTAGTTGAAAGAAAAGTTCAAGCTCCTAAAAGTACTACAAGAAAAAATGTATAAAATTCTCTATAAATGAGATAAGGTTCTATCCATTCTCATATCTCTTTATATATAAGTCTAGGTGAAGAATTATATATTGGTTTTAAAGACATTTAGATTTAGTTAGTACAATGCCTTTAGTATAACAAGCTTAACAAATTAGTTCATAGTATAACAATCTTAGCAATTTATGGTTATCAAGCTTAAGAAGACAAGTGAAGATAAAGAAAGAATACTTAATTAATTTAGTTGTTGTATGCCTTGCTTGGCCTATTTACGTTATTTGAAAAGTATGCTTCACAACCCCTAGAGTGGTAATTTGTTACATGGCTTTGTAAAGTCATATCGCCCCCAAAGTGGCTATTTGTTACTAAGCTCCCAGAGTGGTTATTTGTTGTTATGCCCTCAGAGTGGCTGATGTTTTGTTTGTTTTTAAAGCATATGGTCCCCAGGATGGCCATAATTTTATTATATGTTATTTTCAGAAAACAAAGAGCGGCAGTAAGTATGACACTTAAAATATGTTAAATAATCAAATTTGAACTAATTTAAGTATAACGGCTCAAGAATGTGTAAGATGTAATAGTGAAATGGTTCTTATCCTCTCTTCAATTTTAGGTACCACTGTTAGGTCATCTTTCTTATCTCCATCTTATAAGTCTTCTAGTTGCATCTTTCTATTCAATCTACCTTATATACAAGTACTATTGATTTTATACTCACGCCCCTTAGTCTGGGGCGCTGCATTTCTCAATGCAAGAAGGGTAGCATACCACCCTACTAAGCACCTGTCCAATACTTCCATTGTTGATCACTCTTTTATTGTTTATATGGATATCTTGGGTAGGTCAGGTCCCGGTCCCAACATTATACCAGTTGTACAGTTTTTCAGACTTCGTAAAGTTTTCACAGACTAGTAATATATTTTTGTTCATTTTCTATGTAGGGACTTGTACACTTCGGGCCAGAAGCCCCTTTATATTGTAGATATATAGTTTTTTACTCAAAATGTGTCCCTTTCTTCCTTCATATGCTTTAAGGATAAATCATTTAGTATATTTATGCATATCAGGTTTATGTATTCATATAGAGCATATTTGCCTCACCTAGGGTTGGGGAATAATAGAAGCCTTGGTAGAATACCCAAATATGGATTCTGTCCCATTTGAAAAAATGCAAACCAGATGTAGGTGACCATAGTAGTTGTTTCCATAAAAAGAAAGAATTATGTTAGAGTGAAAAAGACAAGATAAAAATGTATGGTTAAGGACACTTATGATTGTTTTTCCATTGCTCGGGAAAAGGGAACCTCCTTAGACGCAGTTGGATGGTGTGCATAAGAACGAGCCTCTCACATCAACCCTAAAAATTGTCATCGTTCATGCTAGAAATAAAGGTTAACCAACCCAAATGAATCATGATAAGGATCCCTCCTTGATATATCATAGTAAAGTATAGAGGTAAGATATGTACAAGAGTAAAGAACACTCTGATATGAATAGGCAAAAATTGCAAGCATGTGACTAGCCTCCGTACTTCGGGCCCCACTTGGGTTAAACAATTATGTACCTCTAATAGAGGTTTTCAATAATCTATGGCACAAGAAGTCCAATTTTCATGCCCCAAAACTGGGGTAGGGCACAACTGGCACTCGATTCATGATTGATCAAGAAGTCGGCTATATAGCGTTTGAAAATGTACCACTAAGCTGACCAAGACACCTGTCAAAACCAACCAATATAACCCATAAGGTCTTGATAATAACGAATAAGCAACCTAGAAAGCTGACAAGGCTACAATAAAGCTAAACATAGCAATGAAACACCAACACGACTACACAACCAAAACTAGTATACAAACTAGTCCACATCAGCCTCTATAGAGTAAACAAACTGAAATACACGGGACAGGGCCCTGGCCTACCCATGTCGTACACAAAACTGAAAATAGTCAAAACTAGTACATGGCTCCTAGAAGAGAGGAGTATACCTCTATTCCACAAAAATCCAGCTCCTATTGCGTCTGATGATTTGAGCCTCGGTTTGTACCTACAACACGATTGCAGGAGGGGTCCCCAGATGAAGGGATATCAGTACGAATAAAATGTACTGGTATGTAAGACTGAAAACTGTAAACATGTAAGATAACAATAGTTATTGAGACAGAGATAAGGAATAGTAACAACCCAGAATCCTGAAAATAAAAACCTGACAATAACTCAATACTGAAGTGTAAATGCAACCATCTAATGCACAATAAGAAATATAACTGAAATAACGGCGGCCAACTAACCATAAAATCCATATAAAATTCATCCAACCAGTGTACCACACCGGGGTAAAAATAAAAATGCATCCAACCAGTGTACCACATCGTGGTAAAATCCGTCATGTTAGTGTATCACACCGAGGTAAAATAAAAAAACCTCCAACTAATGCACCACACTGAGGTAAAATCAACAAATCTTAATCATAATCATAAACGGAGCCGATATGGCTTATACTGGGTCAATTTAACACGTATAGAATAGAAATGACAATAAATATGTGGCCTGCATAGGCCTCCTTCGTAATGCAGAACTCCAAGTGAGCACACATAACATGTAAATCTAGAAAATAGTACTTAAATACATGTACTCAAAACTTGTATAAATTATAAGGATCTATGGATGACCTAAGAGTTTTAACAAGATTCATAGATCGTGTTCAAAAGGACATTAGAGCTCGAAAACTCGCTAGCTTGTCATTCAGCTTAAGGGAAAGGGATTATGAAATCGCCCCTTTGCATGGAATATTTAATAACATACACATTAGATAAAGTTCAATCATAACGAGGCAATCCTAATTCAATAAGCTCATTTACCCTTAATAGATTGTGACGTCTTTACTTGGCTTAAAATCCTTTACACGTCATCATCTTGGCTCTTTCACCAATTTCATTTAGCAACTAGACCTTTAAACACATTTAACATCACACACACACATACACACAGATACACACACACACACACACACACACACACACACAC
>JACEIK010000470.1:291063-331008 GCA_018107945.1 Datura stramonium | reverse complement strand
GTTATATATGTACATATATACTATGATATGGTATTCGGTATTTTGGTATTTTTTTATAAATACCAAATACCATACCATATATCAAAGTATTTTTAAAACCATACCAAATACCATACCATATAACATAATGTAAAAACCACAGTATCAAAAATTTCGATTTCGGTATATACCATACCATTCCACCCCTACATGCCGCCAACCAATTCATACCCATAATGACATCAAAATCAACCATTTCAAGCTTAATAGATTAGCTAAGGTTAATTATCACATACCAATACTACACAGTTCTGGCAAATTCGTCTAAGCTAACACAGATTCACCAATTGGCATAAAAACAACAAATGGTATAGATAGTAACTCAGGGGCTGTCTCAAACTGACTCGCAACTAATGTTGTAACATAAGAGAGTCTAGAACCAGGATCAAGAAAGACATATATTGCACGAGAATAGATAATGAAAGAACCTGTAACAACATTAAGTGAGGCCTCCTAGGCCTGCCGACCGCCCAATTCATAAAATCAACTTTGGGTTGCCCAAGAACCAGAAGACTCTCTCCTTCTGCCTCCGCCATGGCCTGCTACCAATTGAGGATCAGGACTGGGAGGCCGAACGGAGGATGACTGATGTCTTTCAAGTGCATGCAAGTGTACGTGGTCGTCAAGCAATATAGGATTTTGAAGTCCAAATATCGCACCCAAGGTACTTGTCAATATAATCTTTATAAG
Source organism: Datura stramonium (assembly GCA_018107945.1). NCBI lineage: Eukaryota > Viridiplantae > Streptophyta > Magnoliopsida > Solanales > Solanaceae > Datura > Datura stramonium. The sequence goes on along the minus strand of JACEIK010000470.1, from coordinate 330,279 downwards.
GTTGTACTTTGATTTCACTAATCTACAAAACAAGTAAAATGAAGATTGGTTTGGAAAATTAAACTACTAAAACTTCAAATATAAAATTAACTAAAACAAATGCAAGCATGATTGTATTTTAATAATGATTACAGACTAGGGCAATGGCACTTGGTTGGTTTCAAGTTGAGTTTTTCAAACATAATAAAACTAGCATGATTCTTCCTACGATTGTTAGTTGCAAGCTACTGTCCCATTTCTTGCCACTATCCCTAGCATCCAGGAACTATTTCATGAACCCTAACGCCTATATATATCCCTATGGTCACAAGAGAACAATGAAATGATGATTATGTCTACTTGTATTTCAACTAAACGGAGTTGAAGGGTATATTCATATCCTCAACAACAACTTCTATCCTATCACCAATGGGTTCAAGGGTCTTTGAATTCCCATTCTTTATTTATTTTAAACCTTTCGATTCTGTTTCTCGTGTTCAATCAAAAGATAACAGATTACTTACAAGGCCATCAAGCTCATAAATAATAAATTAACACAAATAAATACAAACAACAATAATTAAAGAATCAAAACAAAATTTTATTAGTCTTTCAAACAATCAACCATTCACCATGGCCACAATCCTAGAATATGAGTTTAGCCACTCATAGACAAGTGGAAAAATAAATACTTAGTCATCATCACGCGAAAATACAAAATAAAGAAGAGAAAACCTAGTTGTAGAACTTTGTCTTCCTTCCAAATTCCATAAAAGCTTTCATGAACGAACTATAGAATAAAAATGAGTAAAGACTGCTCCATGAAGTCCAAAAACTCCTTAACAAATGAACTAAGCCATCTATTTAGAGATGATCCTTCAAATGACACTTCTTCCCTACAAGACTTGGCTTTAAATCAACATTTTTCACCTCGGAATGACACTAGCGTGCTGCCCCTCCTATCTCGCCAAAGATTTAGTTAAATTTCCAATAATTACATCTCTTGATAGGGTCTGGTGCGTTGCTCCCTTCATCTCGCCAAAGTGTTCATCAAGTTTCTCTAAGAATGGACACCTCTGGCGCGGGGCGCCACTCATCTCGCCAAATTTTTAAAGTGCAATTCTCTGAAGTTTGAGGGCCAGCGTGCGCCAGACTGAGACTTTGTTTTTTGAAGTTTGGGACTTCGTGCGGGGCACCATCCATAGCACCAAACCCATTAGATCCTCAAATCTTGATTTCTTGCATCATTTTGAGCTCATTTTGCTTAGTTTCCTACTAACATCAACTCAAATCATTTGTTAGTGCATAAAACACACACACATGAATTTAAGCATAAATTAAGGATTATGAACTCCAACATGCTCAAATATGGGTAAAACATGGAAAATGAGCATAAAAATATGCCCAACATCACCACCCCACACTTAAAATATTGTTTGTCCTCGAACAATCCTTAAAATACAGCTAAACTCATGCTTCACCATCACACTTGACACCTCTATCAATTCATACCCAACCAACTAGCATGGAGCATACATAAAGTGGTTTATCATCATACAACAATTCTCAACAAAGAACATTGAAAGATTTCACAATCAAGAACACACAACCTCTATAAAAGAACTCATCTTTTCAACAGAAAGGGCCAACATGATTAAGTGTTGCACCTGCAACAAGTAGTACACTGAATTAGACCTTTTGTGTCCCTCACTTTTAGTGGTGTTCTTCTGTCAACTTCATCAATATAAGACATGGAACAACAAGTAACGCACACTGACACTCACAAATGTTGTAATGCACATATGCAACATACCATAGGCTTGCCCTTCATGTACGCTAATACTACCTAATTACTTCAAGATATTAAGATCACAAGGACTTTTATTGGTTGAAATATCGGCAAAGGGACAGGTAGGATTGATTTATCATTTTATAGTGACTACCACCCTATGAACTTTTAAGACATATTTCACATTTCTTGTCCACCACCTCTTTCCTTGATTGTTCACCTTTCCTTAATCACTCTTGTCTTTTCTTTTCATGCCCCATTTTCACTACTTGACTGTTAGTTTTCTAATCATAGAATAACTAAGGATTTTATAACTAGAGCTCTCTTTTTCAATTCCCTAGAAGCAAGTAAACAACACAATTTTTATGGGCACCCTTTCTCTCACTTTTCTTTTCTTACCCCAACTTTTTCCTTTTTCCCTAAGCATTATACTGTGGTGGACCTTTCCTTTCAAGTCTCAAAGTGCTGAAGACTACTTTTGATCAATAATCTAAGGTATCACAAAAAGAGGGATTAAGCTATTATTGTGGCTAAGAAAGAGTAAGGATTTTAAGCTCAAAAGGGGTTAACTAGGAAGAATTATAAGGAAGGTAAAACAACTATAGGAAAAAAATGGCTTCTTCAAAGAAATGCCTTGATCGTCTCTCAATTCCCTATCAACTAGTTATCCTACATACACTAAGGCAAGTTCTAGATACTATGATATATGCATACAAAACAATTCAGCTCACCTCTCATGGAAACAAGAATCTAATAAGTTTCTACAGCTACACATTCACACAATCATATTGAATGACAAGTTAAATTTATAATTAAGCTCTAAGGATATGTCGAGTCAAATTAAAGAGATATGTGTGTTTCTCAAGGATTATAACTCATGCAATCAAAATGACCACTCTATTTACTCCAGTATAGCAGCTAAGCAGAATATTAACAAGCATACAAGTGGATGACCTACGAGTCAATCCTAAACAAATAAAATAAAATGTAACAAAACTTCCCTTAAGATGGTCATCATCCATCTATCATAGGGAAACATCATTACTCTATGACTACAATGACTCAAACAAAAGAAAAAAAATTGACTCCAAAATAAAGCAACCAAACGCAACATAATCAAGATGAACAACAGGTCAAAACATCCTAGGTATCCAAGTCAACATCACCATACTAGTTATAACAACCCATGGCCTACAAATCGTCAAGCTATTGCTATGAGGAATGACATAATAACGCTATGACCTACTACTAATATAACAATCAAAGAACAACAGGAATCTAACTTTCCTCCACCCCACACTTAAAAAGGTGCACTGTCCTCATTTCACACACAATCACATCATAAAGGGAGAGAAAAGAGACTTCCTGGTCGCTATGCATCATCCTCGGGATTGTAGTCCTCATTCTCATCATCATCTTCGCCATCAACCTGCATGGCGCCTGTAGTAGCATAATACTCCTCCTTCATATATGTCATCAACACCATCAGTAAGGTCTGTCACCTCATCATCATCAAATGGCTCCTCAAAAGTTGGGCCCACTCGGCACATCAACATAGCACTTCTGTGAGCAGGTACCATGCCTCTAAAGTTGTCATCTCCTCTGCAGTGGCTGGTCGACCTCCTATATTCAGTTGTAATTCCAATATCCCAAGCATACGACCGTGCCAACTCTAATCTCGGGCTTATCAATTAGCAATAGTAAGAGGAGGGCCTGTGGAAGGGGCAGTCTCCTGCCTCCCTCAAGAACATGGTTAAGAGACTGCCATGACAATATTTCCATCTACTATTATCTCATGATCTCCTCATATTGTCATGAATCACTGCACCAAAATTAACCGGTATCCCCTTCATCAACATGTACACCAAGACAATCCGCTCTCGAGTCACTTCTGTCAACTATATCCCAGGAAGAAAGATAGCACACACCTACTTCACCTACACCTCTGCCTCCCTATTCAAATAAGCAAACGCAAGTGTGGAATGGGTACCATTATGATCCCTCGCCCACCGGGCGGATGAGTATGCACCACAAAAAGTGTGGCAGATGTGTATTGAGGCTTCTCCACCAAGATGAAATACTCTGAAGGATCTACTTTAGGTGTCTCTAGGAAGGCATTGAACCTTTTAGCTATGAATCTCACCACTTGACCTCTTATCTTGACCTTAGTGCTCTCTCCGAATGAAGTATCCCAATTTGCGTAGAATTCCCTCACCAAAGTGAGGCTACACCTCTCCGACTCATTGAAGATATAACCAGCTCCCAACTCATGTATCTTGTCCCGAATGGCCAGGAACTCAAGTGCCAAGCGGCACTCATCTAACCAATTCATAGGTGCATACTTGGCTTATTTTTGAGTGTTAAACCAAGTAAGCCCATGAGTCTCTTCCACTTTTGCTCTGAATCTCCTTGCAGGGCCTACTTTGGAAGCCGAACAACTAGCCCCCATTTTGCCTTCTCTACCTCTCTGGAGGCTTTGATCTGCAACAACCCCGTCCTTTCCTTTTTGTGCCATGGTATCTATCAAGAAAAAATCAATAACTTTACAAAATTTGTGAACCAAATGGCTAGCTAGTTAAGTGTTCAACATGCAAAATTCACTCCACACTTAATTTGCTAGAATACATGTGAGAATTTGTCAAACAAGGTACTCAAGACTTCCCCCATCATCATCCAATCGCAACAATTCAATTTAATTCACTACTTCATACTACACCAAGTTCATGAGTTTTTCTTTCTTTTCAACTCTCCTCTAACTTCAACTTCTTTTTTTTCAAAAATGCATCAACTAAGTCATCCCTCTCACTTTCCTCCTCCAATTCACAATTTAAGTAATTCATGTAATGGAGTAACAATATTTAATTAAATCAAAAAACAATAAATAATTTACTACCATACAAGATGAATTTATCATGAATTTCACCAACTCAATCATTTATCACATTCAAAAATTCAAAGATCATGTAATTTCTCTCTCTATAATTAATGCATCTACCCACCAATATTGAGAATTCAATTCACCAACCTCCATCATCCCCACAAGTTCAAATTATCATATTCAAAAATGAATTAAGCTACCCAACAAATATAACATACAATGATGTAAGAATTTAAGACATTAAGCTCATAAAACCCAAAACATGAAATTCAAGTTTGTCACCGACAATGGTGATTTTGGGTTCTAAATCTTGGGGAAGAAGGGTGTGGGAGCATGCTTGCATCATTAATCAAACAAGATAGGAAAAAATATACTTACTTGAGTTAAATATGAGAGCTTTACCAACTTGTTGGAGAAGACAACAATAGAGGGGAGAAGGAATGGGGAGCTACAGCTTTAAGGGGAAGAGAGAGAATTTTTTGTTTTTTTTTCCAACTTTTTGAGGGAAAAGGATGAATGGGACTTTAAATAAAGAAGTGGGCATGTACTTTTATGTAATTTAAAGGTATTTTGAGTCAATATTGACTCAAGTTTACAACTAATCTTCATCCATATAGCCCCTGGCGTGCACCCCCCTCTATCTCACCACAGACTTAGAAAAAAGATTTCTCTGGAGATAGGGGGTCGGCGGGGCACGCCACCTGTAGTGTCACCTGAAAAAATATTCTTCTTCTAGGATTTAACTCCTGGCCTCCCATGCCAGGCATCTTACCCCAGACATATACTTTTTAGCTCAATGCCCCAGCTTGGTCTTGCCTCTTATGCCCTGTTCCTCTCTACAAAATAAAGAAAAACATGCAAAATGTCAAAAGGATGGGTTGCCTCCCACCAAGTGCATTAGTTATAATCGTGGCACGATATTCATGGGTTACCTTCCATGCAACGGCTAATATTAACATCGAGGCACAACTATGGCCCCCGTCACTCCTTCATCTGAGTGGACTTGTGACCATACCAAGAATCTGCTAAGCTTTCATGCAACACTTGCTGCTCCACTAACTGATTACAACCTCCAGGTTCTCCTATTGGCTTCACCTTGAAGTACTAATAATGAGGTGGCATTCATGCTGCTCTGAACACTTCAAATACTGCCTCCTGACTATTTACTCTCACAGATATCTTGCCCGACTAAACATGTATGACCGTATCGGCGGTGGCTAAAAATCCACTACCCAAAATAAGGGGAACTGTTGCATCTGCCTCATAGTCCATGATTATAAAGTCCAACCACATGATGAATGGTCTTACCTTAATTAAGGCATCTTCAATGATTCCCTCAGGATAGGCTAGAGACCGATTCGCAAGTTGCAACATCACTGTGGTAGGACGTGGTTCACCTTACCCCAGTGTTCTGAATAGGAATGCAGGCATCAAATTGAAGCTTACACCCAAGTCACATAAAGCTAAACCAACTTCCTTGCTTCCAATAGTGACAAGAATAGTGAAACTCCCAAGATCCTTTAGCTTTTTAGGAATTTTGTTCTTGATTCGATAACTACACTCTTCCGTAAGAGACATGATTTCAAACTCTGTATCCCTCCTCTTATTGGCCACGATATCCCTGAGATACTTGGCATACTTTGGAACTTCCTGCAAAACCTCCACCAACAGAATATTCACGTGAACCTTCTTTAATAATTGCAAAAGCTTACTACAATTTGTGCCCTCTATCTTTTTCTTCAACCTTTGAGGAAATGGGGGAGGTGGTCTAGCTACTACAATTTTTGGTTGTGGGTTGCTAGACTTCCCTACCTCATTCTTGGATCTCACGGCCTATTCCTCATCAACTTTTTCTTTTCTAGGGATAACCTCACCCAGCTCCTTACCACTGTGCAAGAAAATAGCATTTACATTTTCCTTAGGATTATTGTCGGTGTTACTCGGGAATTCTCCCTGTGGTCTATTGTTCTTCTGTAGCACCAATTTCCCCATTTTCCTTTCAAGCTCATAGATGGACTTCTGCATTTCATTGACCACTTGCGTCTACTGCAGCATCTATTACTTCATTGTCTCATAAAGAGAACTGTTCTATTGCTAGCCCTGTCGCCTTTGATAAGTGTTTTGGGGCCTTTGGAAGTTTTTATTCCCTCCCCATAGGGAATTTTCTCCATTCTGGTACCACTGATTATAGCTATTACACTCAAAACCTCCACCACGACCTTGTGGTCCAACAAAATATATAGACTCTGGATTAAGAGGACAACCTAAATAGGCGTGGCTTTCTCCACATGACTCACATGATGGTGGTTGGATTTTTACCTATTGTACCTACTACACTTGGCCTCCTACTGGTGTGGTCACCAACTTACTAATCGCATTCAGCAACTGACGAATGTCTACTTCGATTGCTGCTACACCATCCATCTCAAGCTTTCCCAGCACCATTGCTGCTGCAAATCCTCTGCTTGAGTCTTGATAATCCTGAATTCCCACATACATGAGGTTCAAGAGAGCCTCAATTTCATCATAACTTTTGGACATAATTTGTCCCTGTGCGGTAGCATCAAGGAGTATCTTAGACTCGGGATTCAGACCCTCAATAATGTTGTGCCCAATTATCTCCTTAGGTTCCATGTTGTATGGACAATCCCTCAAGTAACCCTTGTAATGTTCCCAATCTTGAGCTAGTGTTTCTCCCTCCTATCTCACCATAGACTTAGTTAAATTTTTAGAAATTTTAGCTCCCGATAGGGTCTGGCATGTCATCCCCTTCATCTCGCCAAAGTGTTCATCAAATTTCTCTAAGTATGGAAACCTCTAGCACGGGGCGCCACTCATCTCGCCAAATTTTTAAAGTGAAATTCTCTGAAGTTTGAGGGTGGCGCAGCACGCCAACCATAGCACCAGACTAAGACTTTGTTCTCTAAAGTTTGGGACTTGGTGCGAGGCACCCGACATTGCACCAAACCCATCAAATCCTCAAATCTTCATTTCTTGCATGATTTTGAGCCATTTTTCTTAGTTTCCTGCTTAAATCAACTCAAATTATTTGTTAGCACATAAAACGCACAAAAAAATTACACATAAATTAAGGGTTATGAACTCAAAACATGATCAAATATGGGTAAAAACATGGCAAATGGGCATAAATATATGCCCAACATTAATGACGAAGCAACCGCTGATCGCGCCTGATCTTCCACGACCCTATTTGAAAAATCCCTCATAAAGTGCCCTGGCTGCCCAAAATGATAAGCATACATTCTTTCCCTGATGACATTGACCAGAATGGGATCTCCCACATTGAGGATAAGGAGGCAATGGTGGTCTCCTCTTCCCCGCCCGCTCCTGTCGTCGAGAGCTAGATGGAGCTGGGTCCTGGTCTTTTCTCTATCCCTGAAACTGAGGTGAGGTACTCCCTAAAGGCCTAACTGACTGCCTAGATGACTGATCCCCTGGGTCACCGTACGGCCCTCTATAAAGACCCATGGTCCTAGCTCTCTTCCTTTGCTTCTGTTGTCTTTGAGTATCCCGTAATTGATGAACCACATCCTCTGCCCTCTGGGCGAAAGCCTAAATTCATGTAATGTCCATGTGCTCCTAAATAGATACCACTAATCATTCTCGAGCTATATGAAGCCTCAATCCCAACACGAACTGATGAACTCTATCCTCCATCGTTTGAACAATGTGCAGAGCATACTTGGCAAGAGAATTAAATCAAATACAATACTCATGCACACTCATACTTCCCAACTCTAGGTGGAAAAACTACTCAGTTCGAGCTTGTCGAAGCTCCCAGGTTAGATAGTGGTGCATAAAGGCCTCAGAGAACTCTTCCTACTCAACTGGAGGTGCATCAACTCCTATAGATCGAGCCCAAGCCTCATACCATAATATCTCCACATCACGTAGTTTTAAGGTCGCCAACTCTACTTCCTCAGTCACTGCAGGTCGCATCACCTTCAACACCCTATATATCTATTAGTAAAGTCTTGAGGATCCTCGCTCGGGTCTGATTCGGTGATTATGGGAGGGCTCAAACTCAAGAACTTGGGGGCCTTGGAACTCTCAATTGCTTGGCCTCTATGTCTTTCTATCACCTCTAGTCGTTGCTATGACCTACGGCTATACGAGCCATCAACTGAAAAACTCCCCCAAGACCCTGTCCTTCCAGAACAACCGAAGGTATCAGAGGTGGGAAGGTTCTATACTACACTCAAGTACTGCTGGCGGGGGAAGAGCTAGAGGTCTATCTGCCACTGCTCTAATCGGTGCTAGAGGAATTGTAATACCTGGGGTAGGAGACTCACTCTGAGCCTTTGACTTGTCTCTCTGATCCACTGGAGGGCGACTAGTACCCTCTCCTACGACTATGCCAATCAACCTCGTAGTCATCTTCCTCATCACAGGAATACTCTGAAACAATAACATTATTCAGATATCGCTGTACTTATGACCTCGCTCTATAGCATGAACTATTAGTAAAAAAAAGTGAAATATTTCTTAGATGTCATGTAGCCTCCTGATTATAAGTATGGTGCATAACATACCCATAAGCAAGACTTTACTAGACACGGCTTTGTGGACTTCCTAGGAAACGACTTCACTCAGATACCAAGTTTGTCACGCCATAAAATTGGGGTACGATACAACTGGCACTTGATTCATGATTAATCGAGAAGCCAGTTATAATACCTCGGAAGGGACTAAAAATAGACAAAGGAAAGTATAATTGGAAAAGTGCAGAAAAATTAGCAAAAATATCTCAGGACGGGATACTTAACGACTCGTGGTGGGATACCACGAGTCGTCGTGTGCAGTCGTGGGGTGGAGGTCAAGAGGAAGTGGCGACAGATGACCTGATGATTTGTTAGGAGTGGCAACGACTCGTCTAGTGAGTCGTTAGTAGGGAGAAACTTTGGTTCTAAGGAAATTTCCAGTGAACTTAACGAAAGGGCAGGATGAATAGTTAGGTGTGGTGATGAGTCGTGATGTTGGTCGTGACCTAGTGGTTGAGAAATTCCAATAGACCTGACAAATGGACCTAACGAGTCGTTGGGTGGGACAACGACTCGTCAGGTGATTCGTGGCATCAGTTCGGGAAATTTTTTAGATTTTCTCAGGGGAAGGTTGGTAAAATCCCATGCTCCCAGATTTAAAGTGATGTCATTTTGGGTATAGTTGGGGACGTTTTTAAGGGTTTTCCTAAGCCTAAACCCTTATTCTCTCAATCCCTTTCTTCCTCCTCTCTTCTCCAAATATTTTAGGAAATCCCCAAGGTGTTCTTCAAGCTTCAAGGAAGATAATCAAGTGGGGTTTTCGTCTACCAGGTATGTGGGACTTCAACAAGGATATATTTTTATCCTTGTGCCCCAAAATATTTTCAATAAGAACCCGATTTAAATTATTTAGAATATCATGATCTAGGGTTTTGATTAATGGGTAATTTCTTACTCATCCTTTTCTAAAATGTTAATATTTACTGAAATTATGGAATTTGTTTCAAATGTTGATGTGATGGCTTGTTGGGATGTGGATTATATGTTGGGAATGCATTAGGCTAACATGTCGATCAGAAATTGGCTTGAGTAATGATTGTGTGTTCTTGTTGTTTGATTAATTTGCATATTCACATATGAGAATGATGAAATGGTGGAAATATGGGCTGAATATATATGTGAGTAGCATGTTCTTCCTAAGTCGACTTGAGAAGTAAATATGAACTGGTTATGTCTTCATTGATTATCGTAGAAATTCTTGACCATGATGAAAGTGTGGGAATATTTCTTAATTAACCCTAATGATGTGATGATGAGGTAGATGACCATGCTAAATTGAGTAAGAGTTGTGGGCTTGAGTAATTGAAGTAAATTATGTGCCAACACCATGTTTTAGATTAAATCGATTAGGTATGAATAGATTGCACCTCCATTGATGAATTGTGAAGCTTGGACGGATTCTATATTGTTTTTTTTACTAAAAATCATTTTTTTATAAAATCGTAGAATCTACAATGCCCGTGGCTAGAGAGTTCATAAATGGAGTCATTGTGACAAGTGTGTAGAAAGGGTTGTGACCTAATTACATGAAGCTATGCATCCTTGATAGATTATGAGTCGAGTTTTATAAACCATGTTTTATCTTATATTGCCTATTGAATGAGGTGAATATGAAATCAAGATGCCATGATAGAGCAATGCTAGTACGAATTTATAGCATGCTAATAATGTGATGTTAAAGCTAATGAGGAAGTTGGTTTTGTAATAATGTGAATCACGATGATTGAGCTTATTATTAACATTTCTAGTTGTGAATCAATGCTTATTTGAGAGATAACATTAATAGATGATAGTGGAGAATGTCTTACCTAGACGATAGTGGAGAATGTCTTACCTAGAAGATAGTGGAGAATGTCTTACCTAATGTCTTACCTAGGGGATAGTGGAGAATGTCTTACCTAGGCGACAATGGAGAATGTCTTACCTAGACATTAGTGGAGAATGTCTTCATGTAGTCAGTCGGACTTACATTCCTCGACAGTTGAGTATGTTAGTTTCTCTGCATTGTTTGGGATCTTCTTTTCATCAGTGACTCTCTATCTCAGAGCTTTCTCTCTCCCTATGACAGTCAGGGATTCTCTCTAGTTGAGAATGTTTCCCCTTTGATAGTTAGGGATGCTCCCTTCGACCGTCAGGGACTCCCCTTTAGACGTCACGGACCCTCTTGATATCAGTCATGACATCACACTCTGTATCATTCCCAATTATTACATTTTGCACATCAGCGGTTGCTACAGTAATGCATGGTTTTATAATGCAGTTATGTTAATTGAATCTGTGAACCTCATGTAAGATTGTTGTACTTCACTCCTATTATGTTGATATTAATATGTTTTATATTACTTCTCTCTTGCTAATATTATGAGTTAGTTTACTTACGCTTCCTGCATACTCAATACATTCCAAGTACTGACCGCACGCTTCTTGTGCTATATCATTTCATGATATAGATTCAGGTCTCCAAGCTCCGCCGCATGGTTAGATATACTATCCCATTCTCCCAGCTATCAGTGGTGAGTCCTCATCCTCCGAGGACGTGAGTAGCATTCTGGTTTTATTTTGTTTTCGATTTTCAGTATTTTGGAGTTAGCTGGGGGCCTGTCCCAGCAACTCATCAATTTATTAGAAGGCTTTCAGACTTGTTAGACAGGATCAACATTGTATATAAATGTTATTAAGTTTTCGTTTCGATTTATATCAGTTTATTGTCATTTCTTCCGCTTATTCATGATGTTAGGTGTTCCTTATGTTAAGTGTATGCTATGATTAAGCCATGGGTCGACTTGGGTCCTTTCAGGGTTCCTTGTCCCGTGTCTACGATCCGGGTCTACTCTCAGGTTGTGACACTAACTATATAGCATCTGAAAAATGTAATACTAAGGCTGACCAAGCCACCAGTCAGAACCAACCAAGATAAATATTGGACCGATAAGGTCTCAATGATAACAAATAAGCAACCTGAAAATCCGACAAGGATGCAATATAGCTAAATAGAGAAATGGAAAACCAACATGGCTACACAACTAAAACTACTATACAAACTAGTCCATATCAGCCTCTACAGAGTAAACAAACTGAAATGCATGGGAGAGGGCCCCATCCTACCCATGCTGTACACAAAACTCAAAATAGTCAAAACTAGGACATGCTCCTAGAGAGGAGCATGCCACTATCCTACTGAAATTTGACTCCTACAACGTCTGAAGATATGAGCCTCGTCCTGTACCTACAACACGATTGCAGGAGGGGTCCCCAAATGAAGGGATGTCTATGAATAAAATGTACTAGTCTGTAAGGCTAAAAACTGTAAACATATAAGATAACAATGATAACTGAGCCAGAAGTAAGGAATAATAATAAACCCAAAATCTTGAAAACTAAAACCTGACAATAACTCAATATTGAAGTGTAAATGCAACCATCTAACTCACAATAAAAACTATAACTAAAATACCAATGGCTAGCCAACCATAAAATCCATATAAAATTCATCTAACCAGTGAACCACAATGGGGTAAAAATAAAAATGCCTCCAGCCGGTGTACCATACTGGGGTAAAATAAAAATACATCTATATGATGTACCACACAGTGTAAAATCAATAAATCTTCATCATAATCATAAATGGAGCCAATATGGCTTATACTAGGTCAATTTAACTCATATAGCATAAAAATGACAAACACTAAATCTGTGGCCTGCATAGGCCTCCTTCGTAATGTATAAATGCAAGTGAGCACATATAACATGTAAATCTAGAAAATAGCACTTAAGTGCATGCATTGAAAACTTGTATAAATAATAAGGAATTGCGGATGACCTAATAGTTTCAACAAGATTTATAGATCGTGTTGAAAGGGACATTAGAGATCAGAGACTCGCTAGCTTGTCATTTGGCTTAAGGGAAAGGGATTATGAAATATCCCCTTGGCCTATAATATTTCATAAAATACACATAAGATAAAGTACAAACATAACAAGGAAATCCTAATTCAATAAGCTTATTTACCCTTAAAATCCTGTGACGTCTTTACTTGGCTTAAAATCATTTACATGTCATTATCTTGGCTCTTTCACCAATTTCAGTTAGCAACCAGACCTTTAAAAACATTTAAAATCACATATATATATATATAACATACAGTAAAAGAACATCTAACAATGCCCACGCTAAGGGGTCTCCAACTCGATGTAAAACTATGATAACAATCAACACGATATCACACTTTAAATTCCTCACTTGGGCTAGGAATAATCTCAACATTTAGCCTCAATCGAACATGAAACTTTAAATACTTAAATGAAGCTTAACATACTGCCTCTAGACTTATAAAGAAGTTGCTTGCTCATTCAACTCACAATGCACAAATCAAGCTTAAAAGAACAACGGACGGGGGCGCCTTACATACCTTTCTTTCCGACCAACTATTCTTACTTCAATGGACAGCTATTAACCTCATCAATATCTTGAATTTATAAGCAAGTACCAAGCCTAATCTGTAGAACAAAATGAAATCCAAAATAACTCACCAAAGGCAGTCACAATAGCAATAACAACACACGACAACATCAACAACATTTAGGCATTTTCTCTACTAGTTTTCACTAACCTTTGGGGGAGAAAACAATGGGGAACTTTACTTCACTTATTCTGTAATTCTTTTTCTCAAAGTAGAGTATATTTAAACCCAAAGATACTGCCAAAAATGCTAAGAAAAACGAGCAAAAACTCAGCCCAAATCTTTAGCTCACGTACCTGCAAATTTCCAGCCCTTTTGCTTGCAATTTAAGGGGTATAAGGAGGGTGAAATCCTTAACTTTCCTCTTAGATTTGATCCCTAATATAATATGGATATATAGGCAGTAAAATCAGCTAGAAAACACAACAACTTCGCCCAGAACTACCAGGATTATTGGCCCGATTGTCATTAGCAAGCTCTGGAGTTCTGGGATGATGTTAGAAGCAGTTACTTCTGTGTCAATATCTTGATCTACAGATGAAGAATCCCCCAGGGGAGCTTTTCCTCTTCTTTTTACTAACATAGAGGCCTCTTCCTAAACCTACTCTCGACATAAGTAGGAAGCAATGGATTTACAATGGGGTTTGAACTAGGGATGGTGGAAGGTTCATAATAAGAATGACGGTCCAAAGAAGACATGGAAGCAACACTAGAAGTTCAGGGTAGATGAAGAAATCAATGTTTGGGTTCTCCAAATCAAGGGGGAAAATGGGAGAAGCTATTGAAGGGTTTTTGTGTAACAACCCATCTGATCGTTATAGCACTCCGGTGACCTAAGCATGGGTAAAATTTTAATTTTTATGAATCTGGGTTAAGTCCCAAGATTTAAAGAATTATCCGACGAACAATTTCAAATGGGCTGAGTTAAAATAAGGTGGGCCCGGGTGGAGGGTCGCCACGGCGGTAGCTGTAATGAAACATCTACAGTGGAAGTATCCTAACTTTAGTGGGCAACGCAGACCAGAACTCTACAATACTATCCTGGTTAGGATTTAAAAATCTATTTCCATAAGGGGTGCTCAATAAAAATTCACAAATATAAAATTTGGATTTCTAAAAAAGTAGGCTAGAGAAGGCAAGACATCACCCTCCCTCAAGAAAATTTTTTGCAAGAATTCAGAACTTGAGGCAAGCTTGCACCTGGGAATTTCTAGATGATAGTTTGGAACCCAGGTAGGCTATGGCTTACTTACTTACATGTTATACTTAGATTAGTAAAATGTATACCTGTGCTTATTTGATGTGCTATTGATGAGTAGGGAGAAATTTCAAGTTAACTACTATTAAATATATTATAATCAGTAGGTGTCGGGGGAGTGAAGGAAATAGGGAAGAGGTGATGAAATCCCCATGATATGAAATTTCATAGGTACGAAGAGTCTTTGTTAACACTCAAACTCACACTTCCTAGCAAAGTATGGAGCGGACGTTGTCAATAAAGAACCCGACAAAGAGGCTGGGGTCGAACCCACTAAGAATAAGGTAAGATCTAGACTAATGCCGGTACTTAAACTTGTTGGTAAGTTATCTCCGAACTTGGGATTTAAAGAAAAACAATATTAAAATAAGAGAGTAATTATGGTTGTTATCAAGATTTGCAAATAACTAAGGTAAGTGTTCCTCATGGGTTGATAACTACTTTGGATATACACACGTGATCAATCCTAATGCTTACTTGTAGAATTGATAACTAGGGTTCATCCCTATTGGATGACTATACTCAATCACCGGGTCAGGTCTCACGAGAGATTTCCTTTTAGCCGTTATCAATATATTCCAAATTAACTTTCTTGAGACCGCAGCTCAAGTCATGCAATGATCATAAAAATCAAGGCTTTGTTCTAATTCTCTTTTCCTAATCTCTACTTTTCTAGGTTCAAGCAAGTAAAGAATTCAGAAAATTCCTAACGTTGTGCACCATTAAGGAACGTTTAAAGATGAAGAGATTACAATACAAGCGTTTGGCGTTGGTTTTGAATCACTTTGTGTTACCCTATTTCGTAAATCCATCATGGTTCCCACAACCCAAGTTGTGGAGTTTTAGCCTCTCATGATTATAAGATTGTAATTAGCATTCATAGACAAATACATAATTAAATACTTACAACAATAATTAAAAGAAAACCTGCTTTGAATATCAATGAACAAACTCAAGAAAAATTGATAAAATCAAGTGTTGATCCTAAGAATTGCTCTCCAAAACTTGATAATAATTCACAAGTTAAACATTTCACAAATATATCACATGTCTACTACCTTCTCTCTATGTTGTTCAACTAAAATAGAACATAAAAGTTATTTATACAGACATCAGAAACCTTTTCCTAAGTTAACAGGGAATTTTCCATATCTGGTGCCGGCTTGACTCACGACTGATCATATGGCCCGTAATAGGATTGTACGGGTCATACCTTCCTTTTGTACATCCCTTAGTTACTTCAGATTTGAGTAAGTGTTGGCAGCTGGTATGACTCATACCATTGTCCTACGAGTCGTACAATCCATCTGTGGCTTGGCTTTAAGAACTTTGACATCCACTATAGCTCATTCAAAAATGAAAATTTAATTTTTATAGAATAAAAATATAAATGATTTTCTATTAGAGGTGTTCCAGAAATGTCTGCGATAGAATATATAGCTCTATGAAAAGATCGACTTAGAAAATGGAAAGATTTGTACAAGTTATACATTTCGTCACCACTTTATGGAATGGAGATATCTATAATATCCGTATTTCTTCTTTTTTATTGTTTTATTGTCGTTCTATGTTCTTTTTGGGCAAACACAGGTTGTACTCTACGAAAACATAATTGAAATTTTCTATTCAATTCAAAATGAAAATTGAAGTATGATACTTTTCTGATATCTGATAATTCTATATCAGGAACATACGAGTGTTGTGGTACGCCTCGTACCTTCCTTCTACGACTCGTACTTACTTGTTGCATCTAGAATTCTGCCAAGTATTTAAGAATCACTAAAGCTCACAACGGCTCATGATATGGGTCGTAAGTAGTTATTACAATCTGTGGGTTCCACCTGTACCAAGAGACTGCCTTGTGCAATTTTATCTGAAAATTTCCACGACTCCAGTTATGGCTCGTACCATATTAGTACGACTCGTACTGAGAGTCGTACTTTACCTTCACCTCATTTCAGCTTTCTGAGTTTTTTTCCACAAGTCTCAATATGACTCGTACATTCAAGGTCCGACTCGTACTGATATTGGTACTTGGCTGATTTTCTGCACTTTTATACATCTTTTGCACATTTTTGCTCCAATGCCTATTTTCCCTATAAAACAAAGTAAAAGTACCTTATATCCATATAAACCTACCTAAGTCCATGCTATTTTCTCAGTTTTAAACATCAAAAGTGTTGTAAACTCACAGTACATTAGCACCCTCAACTTAAGACTTTTGCATGTCCTCAGGAAAATAAAACAAAAAATTAAAAATGATGCTTAACCAAAAAATGGACCTAGGATACTACAGCCAACAATCAATCAAAATTTTGCACCATAAACTCAAACAACTTTTGACCCTTTTCTCATAAACCAAACCAGCATATGCACATCAAGAAACCACAAACCATGATAAACATGGATCAAGATATGTCATCTAGCTATTAACAGATAGTCAAGTCATCATCAATGCTTTTCACACAGACAATTGGCTGAATCAAACACAAACCATGTACCCTCATAGAAAATGAATCCCCCACTCACAGATATAGGAAAATATGAAACATGGGACTGAACAAGTAAGACTCTCACCCTCACGAAGAATTTCCAAATACTGCATGTTGGATACCATAGGCTTGCCCTTGTTTTCTCTACTTTGTCTTTTCGGATGGTCAGGCTAGGATCACTATAGGACATTATTCGGCTTGTAATGTAGGCTTTTCGGCTGGGTATGGTAGATACGAAATCTTTTTAGTGACTAAACTCTCTTTGGCACTACATATATGTGGCTCTATTCTTTACTTTTTCACCCTTTTTTTTCAACTCTTTTCCTCCCTTTTTACCATTTTTATGCAATTGTATAGGTGTGGTGTGTTTTCACAAATTTTCATTCATCTTCTCTTTTTGCATCTTATTTTTTATTTTTTCTTTTTCTTTTTTCTTTTTTTTGTTTTGTTACAACGCACCTCATTTTTAACCCTTTTTATTTTCTCTTCCTTGTTCACCTCCCCAAATTTATGCACCCCTACTATAGCCACCCTCAACTTTGGCATTCTTCATATGTTGAGGTTCATATTGTCCAAGGAGGAGCCAAAGCCAAAACAGGTTCATTATAAAAAAAATAGGTATAGTTAATTGGTTAATCAAAGAAAAATGGTTCTTTTAAGGCTCAAAATTGGTATCAAAGAAAATCATATTATTTTGGTAGGGTCATTTAAGATAAAAATGGGATAAATAAAAACGCCTATGATCCTTTCCTAACAACCATCCTAATACCTATGTAAAGACCAACCGAGCAAGTTCTTGATCCTTTACGCAGTACTGAACTTGGTATTCGACCTCACTCACTTATGGTACATGTCTTGCATTCATTCTACCAGTCTGGTTTATACATGGCTAACAAGAACTACTCATGCTAATACACTAAATGACATGAAAAGATCCACAGAAATCATTCTTTTCAATCAACAAGTACATAGATAACCATCAAAAAATTTTAAGCAGGGTCAATTTTTCACAACTTCAAAACTAGTGTAATTTATTGGCTGAGTACTCCTAAGCTACTTTCTAATTAAACAAGAATCACAAAAATAAAATCTTAAACATGTCAGTTCTACTATATAGCATGCTCGAGGGAAAAGAAACACGAAAATAAAAATCCTAGGACGAATCCAAAAAATTTCAAAAATACAAGTACACCCCCTCCCCTTTTAAAAAGAATGCTTCATCCCCAAAGCATAGAACATAAAGTAGAAGGAAACATACCTGTGGCGCACTAAGCACTCCTTTCATCCTGCAGAGGTGGTACCTCCACTACAATCTTGGCACTGGCAGTGGCCGGCGCACTCAATGGGGTATCAACATGGGGGAATGGTTACACCCTCAGTAGTAGCGGTCACCTCTACAACCTCTAAAATTATTGGGGCTGAATGTGGCTCGCCGAAAGGCTCCTTGCCACCCCCAAGATCTGCATGGGCAGTGGTGGAGTTACCCACTCCTCTTACTCTCTCAAATAGCTCCGACCTATGCTCGTTGTGAGTCTGCTGGCTCTCCAATCTCGCCCGCTTGCGCTCTTTCTTTTCTCTCTTTCTCTTCTTCTTTAGGGTCTCATCTCCAACATCCTCATAGGCCCTCTTTTTCTCTTTTTCCCTCTCAACTCCTGTAGGCTCCCAATATGCCGCTCGATCAAGCTCCTCGTCTATGCCAATGTCGAGGACAGAAAGAGTGGGGACTTCTATAACTATTGACTACCATGATGACAACTCAACCACTTGTCTTTGAAGAGCCCCTAACTCCTCACGGAAGCTGGTCGTGTCAGTCTGCTCGGCCATACGCTCATTGAATCGGCTCTCAAAGCTATATAGCCTAGCGTGTAGGATTGTGCAGCTGTCTCAATCTCAGCCTTTACCCAAGGCTTGATGTTCTCCATCGTATAATGTACCTTCTTCTTAGATACATTCAGTCTTTTGGTCAGCTTCTAGAGAAATTCCTGAGGCACTAGCATGTACCCAGCTGGAGTTTGGCTCGGAAGGCCCATAGGTGGTGTGACTGAGGTGTTGAGAGCTGCCTTAGAATGATTGGCATTTGTAGCCAATGTCTCGCCCTTCTCTTGTGAGGTGGGGGAATTTACCTACTTGCCCCCAATTGTCCATGATACTAGGACTACAGTAAAAAGTCATGCTCAACTTACCGAGTTCATTTCATCTCGAATTAAGTCAATATCTATGATTCGCTATCCTCTGATCAAGTGTTCCTCACCACTATTCACCTTGATACCTTCCTCTGTGCACAGCCTAAACACGAGACTCGGGAATGGGATGGTAGTGCTCAATCCCATAGCTCGATTCCCGATTTCCTCCGCAATGACCCTCGGGATATTAATAGGGTATCTAGACATGATACATGCCAACAAAGCTACTTTTTCTGCATTGAAGTTATTTTCATTCACTTTTGGGGCCAACCGGTGGCGAACTAACGCCTGGAAAGCTTTTGCTATGAAGTTCAAGGAATTCTTTGTGACCTGTTTGCCGCTAGTGACCCATTCTGCTTTTTCTTTGTCCTCGGCAATAACCATGGACAACCAATGAATTTTCCTTCGCCTCTTATCAAAGCCCAACTACTTGATCTTTTTCACGGCGTCCACCCGGTAGTCATACTTCGGTGTGGTGTATGGTGGTATGAATTGGGGCCCATATAACACTCTAGCAATAGTGCGCTCAGATATATCAACATTGCGGCCTCTTACCATGATGCTCTCCAGCTTGGGCTGATTTTTCAATTTTTGCCCCTCCTTTTCTTTCTTCTCCATGGTTGCCAAATAATTGGCATAGAACTCCCTGACGATCTCTGAAGTGTATCGATCCGGGCTCTAGCCATCCATTCAAACCCATAAAAGCTGAATATCCGTTTCATCTCCTCCACCTCGTTCAGTGTATTACTGAGGATTCGCTACTCTTCTTGAATACTCCGCATAGGTTTGTTCTTGGTGGTGAGAGCAATACATTGTTCATAAATCTCTTGGGCTCCTGGTACTCACCACTGGATGGTACAATTCTCCCTAGGTGGAGTCTACTCCTGCTCAGCATTGGGTGCCTCCTCCTCAGATCCGGACTCACTATCTCCAGTGCCGGCTTGGGCCTCCTCAAATCCCTCTTCATCATTAGAGATGCTTCTGAACTCTTGGGCTCTTTCCTCAGCTCCCTCCTTAGATTGGGGAGTACTAGCAGATATGGCAGTGGCCGTCGTGGCCTGGGCTTTAGCTTTCACCTTAGTGGTTCAGGTCCCGTCAGTGTCAGATGTATCGACCCAGTATTCCTCCACTGAACCACTAGGTGTGTTGCCCTCTTGTTCAGATTCGGAGGTTTCATCTATCGATGCCCTCCGAGCAGTTTCTTTGGATGCTTTTCTTTTTTGAGTCATTGTACTTGTTGAGAAAAAGGGTTAGAATTCCAAACCTGAGAAAAAGAAAGCAAGAAAAAAAAGTCCTCTATAATTTATCATGGATCTACAGTATGAGTCGTTCCTTGGAGGTACGATTCGTACTGAGACTCGTAATGTCTAAGATCAATGTGACGCCTTTGATGTATGACTCGTACCAAAAAAGTATGATCCATACCATGAGTTGTATGAGGATGCCCCTTGAAAACCCATGTTCTATATTTTTCCATGACTCATGGTACAACTTGTAAGTTGATTCCATGAGTCGTAGGAAGGACCATGCTATCACTTTGGACTTAACCCTTTTTAGACACCTGGTACGATTTCCAGGCATGACTCATAGTAGCATACTATGAGCCATACTAGTTTTCATACACCTTAATTTTTACATGTTTGGATTGGGACAGTCCCAAAGAGCCATCCTACAAGTCGTAGTGTGAAACCACAAGTCGTAGTGTGAAACCACAAGTCGTAGAAAGGCATGTGAAGCTTGTCCCTGCCTTATTTTTAATTTAGTTTGCAGGTGAATTTGATTTTGTGGTGGGTACTCAGAATTTCCCAAGTCTAGGAATGCAATCATCATGTTTTAATAATTACCCATTCCTCCCCTTTTTAATTACAACCCGTAACTCAAGTTTTAGCAGTTCATTGTGCAATTTTTAACATGTTCAATTCCTACACTGTCACGCATTAACATTTTCACATCACTGGTCATTGTCTTATCTGATTTTTCATGCATTTAGAGTTCTCCCAGTGAATAAGCAAGTTTGTTCAGGAACAAAAGGTCTTTTTGCCCAATTCAAAGCATGATAACTTACTTGATTGAAGCGATACTTTGCTCACTTCGACTGAAAATCAGGGACTAGGGTTGGACTTCAAATTTCATGATGTTATCTAAGAAAAAATCTTGCTCAATTGACCGTGGCCTTGAGTTACGGGTGTGAGAGATTCGTGGGTACTTTCATGAGTTTGATTTTGAGTATGTGGGAGAAGGGTTCGATAGGTGTGAAGTTTAAATAGCTTTTAGGGCAAATTTGAAACATCTAGGCCAAGTCGGGTAATTTTAATCTTTTTAACCCATCACAGCTCGTACCACGAGTCGTAGGAACGACCTATGACTCGTCCCTAGGACTCGTACTAGAGATGCTAGGAAAACTTACTTGTGGACCTACGAGTACATCCTACAACTCGTACTATGCAGGTACAACCCGTACTATGACTCGTAGGTCACTCTTACTTTGAGGTCCATGCCTTGCATAGTTCACAACTATAGTAAGTACTACGACCTGTACAATGATGTTACGAGTCATAGCACCAACTGTACCCTGAACTAATGCACTGAGGTACATCTCTGCTTCTCACCACGACTCGTACTACGGTCTGTACAATCATCTTATGAGTCATACTAAAACCTGTAGCACCAGTCTGTTCTGCAATTCTTTTTCCGCCTATTTTTATTTCTCCTGCACATTGAACACACATAAGTCAATAAAATTGGGTTACCTCCCAAGAAACGCTTGATTTAACATCACGGCACGATGCAGGTGATTCGGTTACTCAATTCATGAAACCACTACATGGTTTGGCTCCCAAGAAGCGCCTGATTTAACACCACGACACGACACAAGTCTCTTGACTACTCATACTTCTTCAAGGAACTCATCCTCATCCTCGATTGCTGAGACCACTCTGTACTCCTCTGGTTGCTTCATTGACAGGCAGATATTGAAAGTGATTTCTTCTTTATTGAGTCTGAATTTTAACTAGCCGGCCTCCATATCTACTAAAGCCCTCCCAGTGTCAAGGAATGGTCGCCCAAAAATGATGGGGACCTCAAAATCAACCTCGCAATCAAGGATCATAAAGTCCGCTAGGAATATGAATCTTTCCACTTTAACAAGCACATCAAACAGGATCCCCACAGGTTATTTTACAATTTGATCAGCCATCAATAGCCACATAGTTGTCGGTGTGGGGCTCCCAAGCCCAGCTGTTTAAACACAGCTAACGGCATCAGATTAATGCTTGCTCCCAAGTCGCAGAGTGCCCTCTCAAACTAAACATCACCAATTATACATGGAATGGTGAAGGTAACTAGATCCTCCTTCTTCTGCGCAAGGATCTGTGAGGCTATAACGCTACAATGATGCACGCTATCCACAGGCTTATAACTCATGGACCTCTTCTTAGTATCAAGGTCCTTCATGAACTTGGCATATCTCAGCACTTGTTCCAATGCCTCGACCAATGGTATGTTCACAAGTAATTGTTTTAGAATTGACAGGAGTTTCTAAAACAAACCATTCTCCGCCTTCTTCTTCATTCTTTGAGGGAATGGTGGCGGTGGTCGTGGAGTAGTCTTGTATATTTGTATGGCCCTTTGTTTCTCTCTTTTTTTGGCCTCAGGCCCCTTTTCAACAACTAGAGCCTCAGTCAACTCAGCATCCTCATCATGTTCATTCTCAGCAACCTCTTCCTCATCATCGATTATGCTTTCTTTTTTCCTTTGAAGTTCAACTATAACTGGCAGAGGGGGATTAACCGTGGTCTTTCCACTCCTAGTCATCACAGCCATGCAGTGACCATCATTCTTCAGATTTTGGATTGTGTTTCTAGGTAGTGTACCCTTTTACCTAGGGTTCATGGGTGCTGACAGTTTCCCCAGTTGTTGTTCAATCTGCTTAATAGCTATAATATGTGACTCAACTCTCTTACCCATTCTAGATAGATCCCAATGGATGTCTTTCAGCTGATTATCTATGGATCTAACCTTATTTAGCATCTCAGTCATCATGCTCTCAAACTTTGACTGTCCAGCTTCCCCTTGACATTCATTTGAAGGTACGTACAATCCTTCTCGGTCGTTGCGATAACCGTCATTCCTTCTCCATTATCCATCACGCTCACGACCTCGACTTCTGTCTTTGTATCCATTTTGATTGTAATTGTCTCTGTATTGGTTCTAACCTTGGTTTCCAGAACCTTGGCGCTAAGTGTCTTGTCTAGACCCTTGGGCGTTGGCTCAAAAACGCACCACCTAGTTGTCCAAGAAGTTTGCCTCCTCAAAATTTGAGTGCTCAGGCCCTGGCTCCTATTTTGTGTCCCCACTGCATTAAATTTTCTATCTCTAGTGCCTATGATATGCTTCATGAGCAAGTCTAATTATGTGCGCATATGAGCCAATTCCTGGTCACGCTCTCCTCCTTCCTTCGTTGGTCTGCAGTCAAACCAATAGCATATGTACCAGCTGCCTCTTCTGCTTCCTGGGTGTGCCATGCTCTGTTTGTTTTTCTCACTCTGTCTAGAATTATGGTAGCTTGCTCCTAGGTGTAGCTCATTAGTGCTCCTCCCTTCACTGTGTCTGCTATAGCTTTATTACTGTTATTCAGTGATCTATAGAAAATCTCCAACAAACTGTCATCAGGAATTTTGTGGTTTGGGCACTTGGTCAGCTTGTTCTTGAATTCAACTAGGTTTCATGAAGTGCCTCAATATTTAGTTGTTGAAAGGTGTATATCTCATCCTTAAGTTGCAGCATCTTGGAGGTTGGAAAGAATCTCTCTAGAAAAGCCTATTTGAGCTCCCTCCAGTTGGTAATGGAGTCATTAGGCAACTCTGATAACCATCAAGTGGCCAACCCAAACAGAGAGAAAAAGAGTCTTAGCCTTATTGTGTCCTGGATGGCTCCGAGCAACCTGTATGCCTTGCATATTCCAACAAAGTTCATTAAGTGCAGATTGGCATCATTAGCTGCCTGACCATTAAACACCCCCTTCATGTTCAATAATTGGATCATGCTGCTAGTGATGTAAAAATTTTCCCCAACAAGCAATGGTGGTGGTACAATGTCTGGATCATACCTCATCAATGAATTGAGGGGCATATGTTTGGCCTCTGTTTCCCGTTCCATGGAGACTAGTGTTGACAACCTCATCTCTAGCATCCTCCGTGTCCTGAAGTGAAGCTTGCTGAGCTACCTCGGCTTGCCTAGCTTCTTCATCAATACGGGCATCTCTCTGCTGTTGGTTCTCCATCCTTCACAGTATTCTTTCGAGTTCAAGATCCAAAGGAATCAGGGGGTTTTCACTCTGATGAGTACTTGGCATTCACCAAGCAACAACCTGTGGATATCTAAAAACAAAAAGAAAATGTAATTCAGGAAATAACAACAAAGAGTTAAATATAAGCAATTAATCTAATCTTAGTCGTATCCCCCGGCAGCGACGCCACTTTTTGATAACGCTCAAAGTCACACTTTCTGACAAAGTATGAAGCATACTTTTTTAATAAAGAACCCAACAAAGAGGTTAGGGTCGAACTCACAGGTAATAAGGTAAGATAAGATTAATGCCGGTACTTAAACTTGTTGGTAATTTATCTCCAAATTGGGGGGTTTAAAGAAAAACAATATTAAAACAAGAGCGTAATTATGGTTGTTATTAAGATTTGCAAATAACTAAGGGTAAGTGTTCCCCATGGGTTCATAACTACTTCGGGTATACACACGTGATCAATCCCAATACTTACTTGTAGAACTGATAACTAGGGGTCATCCCTATTAGATGATTATACTCAATCACCGGGTCAAGTCTCATGAGCAATTTCTTTTTAACCGTTATCAATATGTTCCAAATTAACTTTCATGCGGTCGTAGCTCAAGTCATACAATGATCACAAAAATCAAGGCTTTGTTGCAATTCTGTTTTCCTAATCTCTACTTCTCTAGGTTCAAACAAGTAAAGAATTCAGGCAAGTCCTAACATTGTGCACCGTTAAGAAACGTTTAAAGATGAAGAGAATACAGTACAAGAAGTTTAGCATTGGTTTTGAATCACTTTGTGTAACCCTATTTTGTTAATCCACCATGGCTCCCACAAACCTAGTTGTGGAGGTTTTAGCCTCTCATAATTGTAAGATTGTAATTAGCATTCATAGACAAACACATAATTAAATACTTACAACAATAATTTGAAGAAAACCTTATTTGAATATCAATGAACAAACTCAAGAGCGATTGATAAACTCAAGTGTTGATCCTAAGCATTGCTCTCCAAACTTGATAATAATTCACAAATTAAACTTTTCACAAAGAAATCACATGTCTAAACCTTCTCTCTATATTTTTCTACTAAAATAAAACATAAAAGGTATTTATACATACATCAAAAACCTTTTCCTAAGCTAACATGGAATTTTCGTACCTCGCGCCGGCTTGACTCACGACTGATCATACGACCCGTAACAAGATTTTATGGGTCGTACTTGTTACACCATGTAAGTTTCTAACATTTGGTGGACCTATTCGTACGTTATATTATAGGGGAGATTCTGTCGAAATTTTTCTAGAATAAGTAATCGCACAAGTTAAGGTTCTTGTAAGTAGAAGTTAACATTCGAGGATGAATGTTCTTAAGGGGGTAGGATGTTACACCCCTTAAGTTTCTGAGGTTTAGTCGACCTATTCGTACGTTAGTTAAGAGTTTTAGAGTGCAATACATGTGAAAAAAGGGCCCGAGGAAAGGTTGAATGAGCAAGGAGACTGGACTGCGCGAGAGAAAGCCGGGCCAGCTGCCCAAAGGGGCAACGTGGCAGGGACCTTGCTCCTCCGCATTGGGACTCGTGGCACACCCATAAAATGGCACGTTGGGGTCCGTTCCATGTTGCCCTGTCCACCGTTTCAACTATATATATGTTTTCTCCTTGGATTTTGGTTCATTTTCAATATATAAACACGGCTAGAGAGGAAAATAACGAAGGAAATCAATAATTTTCATTTGTTTACACCATGCCCGAATTCAAATTAACTTTGGATATCGAAGTATAAAGCTACGAGGAGCATTGCTACGGAGTTAGTTTCGCGAAATTCGCTCAGCGAATCGTAACTCCGTCGAGCTAAAGTGGTTGGAATTGCTCCAAATTAGTGTCAATATGATCACAGGCTTAAAGTAAGCATTTATCCCTTCTAGATTCTTGAGAAATTATGAGTTTTTGATCGTGTTCCGTAAAGTTGAAATATAGTTAAGATTTATATATAAAGTTTTCCTTTTTGCCGAATTTAGTGTTAAAACTAGTCCTATCTTTCCAGTAACACGATTTCAGTTGGGAAGAGCTATTTAATATGAATTGGAACTTATCAGTTAATCATAAACCGGCAATCGAGGTATGTTTAGGCAGTTTCCTTCGACAAGTCATTTCCTATAGCATTATAATTCAGTTTAAATCCCAGTAAGACGATCAGAACTACGTTAATCATGAATAGTTGTTGTTATTGGTTGAGACAAGTATCCTACACTTTGTTTGGGATTGGATTTGCCTATATAGCCCTCCATGACCAACCACAAGGTTATTAGCTATGTCGACGCCTGCCAGGGGCGAGATGACGTCGCTCCAGAAAGAGCGGCATGTCGTCCGCGAGGGACGAAGATGGGGTCCCAGGTCCTCATGGAGTCCATTCTATGGCTGGACTATTATACATACGCCGTATCGGCACCACACCCTCGACAAGCCTGGTGCTCAGGGTGCAGATATCAAGAGTCTACTGGACTCAGACACAACTACAGTTAGGAGCCGAGCGGGCTCAGTTGCAGACCCAGGGGACTGGAAGGACTGCTATAGCTACCAGTATGGCCCGTTATGACCTTGATAGAGGTATATAGATTGACGTTTACTCACCAGGGCTTATGGGGGCCCCTGGTTGGTTGTTCTGTGTTGATTGTACCTTCCAGCTTATGGGGCCAGGTAAGGTTCTTGTTTGCTTTAGTTATTGGTAGACTAGATAATAGAAGCCCAGCTATTCATGTATGACTTTTGTCCCCTTTCTTTCAGTCATTTAAGCTTTATCTTTACTACTCTATTATTTATAGATTATCTCCTTACATATTCAATACCTATTGTACTGATGCCCTTTCTGGGTGCTGCATTACTTGCCTGCAGGTACGAATAGACGAGGAGAAGGTCCCTCGTAGTTTTCAGCCAGCATCGTCAGAACAGTTAGCTCCTTTCTTCCGGAGCCTGTGGGTAGAAGGTTTACCCCTTTTGACTATACAATTTATGGGTAGGTCGGGGCCCTGTCCCGACCATCATATTATTCCTAGAGGTTTGCAGATTGTATCTATTTTCCTTGGTAGTTGTATTGGCCGTGTGGGGCCTATATGTGCTTCAGTTTATGTGTTGGCCGTGTGCGGCCTTGTTTAGCTGATAGATTAGCGGCCTTGTCGGCCATAGTTTAGCGTAGCTCTTGATTTACTTTACAGTCATAACTAGACATCATGGTGGTATTGTCGGCCCGCATAGGATTCCTTGTTGTTGTTGTCTGTAGTTAGCTGTTTTCTTTCACAGGTGGCTATAAGGCCTTGTCGGCCGGACGTTGTATTTACAGCCAAGATATAGCTTGTTGTTTTCTTGATATAGGATTCAGTTCCAGCTCAGCACCAGAAGCGTCTAGGCTCAGTCAGCTTAGTCAGTTCAACCTAGTAGGGCACCAGGTGCCAATCATGCCTCCCAAGGAAGGGCGTGATAGTACCTGCCTCTCGTACATCCCTTGGCTGCTGCAAATTTGACTAAGTGTTGGTAGCCAGTATGACTCGTATCATTGTCCTATGAGTCGTATAATCCATCTGTGGCATGGCCCTGAGAACTTTGATATCCTCTGAAGTTTTCTACGAGTATTGTGGTACGCCTCGTACCTTCCTCCTACGAATCGTACTTTCTTGTTGCAGTTGGAGTTCTGCCAAGTCTTTAAGAATCACTTAAGCTCCCCACAGCTCATGGTATGGGTCGTAAGTAGTTGTTACGATCCGTGGGTTCCACCTGTACTGAGAGACTGCCTTGTGCAATTTTCTCTGAAGATTTCCATGACTCCAATTATAGAACATACCGTCTTGGTACAGCTGGTACTAAGATTCGTACTTTGCCTTCGCCTTATTTTAGCTTTCTAAGTTTTCCCACAAGTCTCAGTATGACTCGTACAATAAAGGTACGGCTCGTACTGAGATTGGAAATTGGCTGATTTTCTGCACTTTTATACATCTTCTGCACATTTTTTCTCCAAAACCTATTTTCCTTGAAACAAAGTAAAAGCACCTCATATCCATATAAACATACATAAGTCCATGGTATTTTCTCTATTTTAAGCATTGAAAGTGTTGTAAACTCACAACACATTAGTCTTGAACCTAGATCGTTAGATTCTATCTTAGTTGGGAAACTGTGAGGCCTACCTCTGAGGGATGCCCGAATGAGGAACTAGTGCATGGTCATGGGTATGGGAATTGGGAAGCGCCTATGTTTGAATAAGTTAAGGGACTAGTACGTTCACCTTGTTTACATTTGTCTGCTATGATTGTTTGAATCGTGTCAATTTGATTATCATTACTTGAGGAAGAAAGGTAAAGTGACTGTAGGGATTGATTAATAAAGTCTATGCATAATAGGTAAGCTGATTGCAAAGAAATAATTCAAGGGGGATCTAGGTGGACAAATGGGTCAGAGCACTTCCTAGACAGTACCGCCATAGTGGCACTGGAACTGCTGCGTGAGAGCACGATGGTGGCAGTGATGTCGCTGCAGGGAAGCCCAATCTCGTAAGCGCCTAGTTTGTCACCCCATTGTTGAACTTTTGGGTATAAATAATGTAATAACTAACTAATTATGAAACGACCCTAGGTCATGATTGCGTTATAACTTGTAATGCATAATTCTTGTTGAGTATGTGATTTTATTGATAAATTGAACTATGATATACTATTCTGAATATGACGGGTGGAATCCATGATAAACGAGTGAGTAAATAAAGTGTTGTGTGAAATGGGAAAAGTGAATCATCTATATGTTGAGAGAGGAAGGCTCATGGCCAAGGCGAGAATTTGGACGAGCAAGTTGGTATGATCAAGCCGGTGAGTGAATAATGGAATATGAGTGGCTCGTGCACGAGGTGAGAATCCAGGAGAGCAATATGAGTGAGTACACAGACAGGTATGACTAAATGTTCATACGGCTGGGTGTACGGGCATAGGTACATAGTCAGGTATGATGAAGGTTTCATACGGCTGGGTTTACAGTACATGGATTTCTAGAGTCCCCTGCAGGTCATGACTGGAAGAGCAAACATAAGACCCTCTAGCATGTGTGTACAGTGATATGATGGACGCGTGTGCCTGGTATATCACCAATGGTATGAATGCGAGATAGATATTGTATAGGCATGGCATGATATACATATGACTAGCGTGACAAGGATGTACAGGTATATAAGAGTGATACGAGATATACTAACATGACTTGAGTATAATGTGAGATACAAAGTTGGGATGTAGATATTATGATACGGTACAGGTAAGGCACTACATGACATCATTATGGTGTAGAGATGTGGTGTGGAATTTGGGAGAGACAGGTATGTATAGGTACTTTAATTGTGGAGGACTTAACTCTATCAATATGGTTTGATGCTTCCCTTGTGTGTACATGAGCTATTTAATTCGTATTGTGATTGAATGTTTGATCAATGTGGTCTTTGTGGGTTATAGAAGGTAACATAACTAAGTTATCGATGGTAGTGAATTACTAGGACATCGTTAGTTTAACATTATAATTATCATTTAGATAAAGCGTAGAAACTATCACGATCCGAGCATGGACGCCAGATCTAAACACGGGACCTAGAGCCACAAACGACTCCAAGTCATCCCATGGCACATGCATAGCAATTTCAAGGTCATAATTAAAGCGGAAAGTTAAAGCACATCATGAATAGTGGGAGTCTGAGTATATAAATCAAAAGATCGTAAATGAAGTTAATACTTGACAAAGCTGTGTAATCTACATAATATATGATAAGCCTCTAAACTGTCTGAAAAGTTGATTGGACAACACCCCCAACTAGCTCACTAAAGTATGAAGCTAAAATAACATAATCAATGAAGCTAAACTGAAAGTTCTTGGAAGATGAGGACTCACCAATTATCCCCCATGTTATGATGATTTTGATGTTATATGTACGATCTAAAAGTATGAAAGAAACCTATGATTCATGAATTATGTTTTGGCCGTGGGCCTTATGTCATGGCTAGTTCATGTATGTACAAGAATGTTTATGATTATCATGATTTAACTAGCCTATGAATTCATGCATGTTATACTATGAGAACTATATATATTTTGGGAGTAGTGTCAAACACTGAGTAGGATCGGGGCCTAGGTTCTTCCCCGGATCTCATAAACTACGTGCCACCGTAGGTATGTTGGGACCTCCTTTGTGACTGTCCCCGGCCCAATTGGCCCTTTTCATGGTGATATTACACTTTCATGGTCCTACCCTTGGCAAGGTATGGACACCCTCCCGACCAGGGTTATAAGTCGGGCTTCATGTGTGCTCATAAGGGGTATGTCGGTTAAGAGAATCTCCCACTGTTCCTTATGATTTATGCATGTTTATGATTATGTATGTCATCTCAAGTAAAGTTTATTAAGGATTTTCTCTCATGATTATGGTTACGATTGTATTACGATGCTTTGTAAACCTTGAGCTTTATGATATGTTATGTTATGATATTTATGATATGAGCATGATGTCCTACTATTATGCTATTTTATGAGATTTTACATGTTTTAAATGTCCGTTTCACTTACCTTGCATACTCGGTACATTCCACGTACTGACCGCATAATTTCCATATTGTATCGTCTTATGATACAGGTTGCGGCTCTCAGAATCATCCTCATATCTAGATCATCTCAGAGTGTACTTTCAGCTTATTGGTAAGTCCTTATGCTCCAAGGACCGTTTGACAGACATTCATGCTATTTTATATTTTTATACTCTTCCGGGTTAGTTGGGGGTGTTGTCCCATCAACCCATCATACGTAGTAGAGGCTTTCGGATAGTGTGTAGTACTCAGCTTGTGTATGTATTAGTGATTCTGTTTGTTATGAGATGTCATGATTATGCTTACTTTTCCGCTATGCCTTATGATTAGTATTTTGCTTATAATGAGTGAAGTTAGATGTATGCTTATGCCATGGGTCGACTTCGGGCCTCTTGGGATTTCTTGTCCCGTGTTACAATCCGGGTCTATGTTCGGGTCGTGAAAAGCTTGGTATCAGAGCCATAGGTTTGAAGTGTCCTACGGTGTCTGAAAGTAGCATTTAGTAGAGTCTTTTTCATGGGTGTGAAGCACCACACTTATGAACAGGTCTCTTTATTAGCTCTTATTTGTGGTGCACAATTTCCTGGAATATAGGTAGTGGTTATGATCAATTTGATAGAAAGGAAGGAATAGTCTGTATTTTTCGTTGGGGATTTTCGGTCAAAAATATTGGACATTTGAGGCAATTATAGATCCTGGAAGGCAATTCTAATTGGTCAATAAAAATCGATTTCAATGCTTCTTTTTATTTTTATGAGTTTAGCCAATTTATCATGAAAGGTAAAAGGGCATAAAAGAGGTCAACGATTACGTGAATTGCTTAAACAATTCCAATCAGCTCCTCTCTGACTTATATTGCTCGTCACCATTTAGCTATAGCAATTCTTTTCATGATATCGGGTCACATGTATAGGAGCAACTGGAATATTGGTCATGGACTAAAAGATATTTTAGAAGCTCATAAAGGGCCATTTACAGGTCAGTTCTTGCCAATAACCACGTCCGCTTAATAGAAACATTAAACTAAAAGCCCAGAAAAAATAAGCACTAACAACGAGCTTTTGTTCTTAATTTGAATGATTCCCGATCTAATTAGACGTTAAAAGTTTATTAGTGCCTGATGCCGAAAGGAAAAGTAAGGGAAGAGTGAATGAAGGCCCCCACGGAGCGGTAAGGAGATGGATTAGGAAATGTTCCCTTCTTTCATGATCTATGTCGTGCGATGAAAAGTCCTTCTATCCTTTTAATTCGTGCTATTCGTGATTGCAGAATCATGGCTCCCAGGAGAGTGAATGGAGGGAGAAATGGGAACGGTGAAGGCCACGAAGATGGCAATGATCATGGGCATCAGCAGGCCCCACCTGTTCAGGAGCCCCAGGCACCAGAGCCAGTTGCCCACGCTGAGTTTTGGGCAGCTATCTGGATGTTGGCGCAAGCCTTGAATGCTCAGGTCAACCAGCAGGCTATTGCGCATATCCCCTAGAATGGCAATGCGGAAGCGGCCCAAATTAGACACTTCTTGAGGATGAACCCTCCGGAGTTCCTTGGGTCCAAGGTGGATGAGGATCCGCACGATTTAATCGAGGAGATTCAAAATATCACCCAGGTTATAGGGGTGAGCAGTGGAGATTGTGTTGATTGGACCTCCTATCAGCTAAAAAAGGTGGCCCACATATGGTTCAAATAGTGAGAGATGCTAGGGCAGTGGGTGTAGGCCCTATCAGTTGGGAAGAGTTCCACACAATATTCTTGGATCGATTCTTCCCTCGAGAGATAAGGGAGCAAAAGGCGGCCGAGTTTGTTAACTTGAAGTAGGGTGAATGTCCATTCAAGAGTATGCATTGGAGTTCACCCGTTTATCAAAGTATGTGGTAGAGTTGGTGGAGGACCAGAGGGCTGGGGTGAGCCAATTTGTACATGGAGTGGCGGACTATCTGGATAAGGACTGCAGGATTGTCATGTTTCATCGAGATATAGACTTTCCCCGCATTGTGCTACATGCTCAATAGATGGAGTCGGTATAACGGAGGCAGAGAGAATCCAAGAGGACCAGGACCGATAGGTACGGGACTTCTCAGATCATATTAGGGGGTGGACAGCATCATCAGTCTCAACATAGGTCTAGTGCACCAGCACCATCATCGGGTAGTACTCCATCTAGATTTCGAGGGGATCGGAGGAGCAGGGCTCCAAATTTAAGAGACCAAGGCAGCATGCAGATAGAGTGCACTTTCCCAGCTTGTGCGAAGTGGGGCAAGAATCATCCCAGGAGGTGCCTAGTCGACTCGGATTCTTGTTTCGGGTGTGGAAAACCCGAAAACAGACTCAGGGATTTCCCTTCAGCCAGATCTGGGATCGGTGGAGCTCGTATGCCAGCAGCTAGTTCTGCCGCTCCAGCAGCACATCCCCTCAGTAGGGTNCCATGTCATCTAGTTATAACAGAAATTAGAGCAAGCCACTACCTGGGATCGGTGGAGCTCGTATGCCAGCAGCTAGTTCTGCCGCTCCAGCAGCACATCCCCTCAGTAGGGTGCCTCAACTAGTTCAGCTGACAGTCAGCACTAAATTAGGTTTTATGCTTTAGCACCTCGTTAGGAGCAGTAGGTCTCCCCGGATGTGGTTACCGGTATGTTGCGTGTTTTTCATATTGATGTTTATGCTTTGCTAGATCCGAGAGCTACCTTGTCTTTTGTGACTCCTTACATTTCTATTAACTTTGGAGTTAGTCCCGAGACTCTGTCAGAACCATTTTAGATTTCTACTCCTGTCGGTGATTTGGTTGTAGCTAGGCGGGTGTATAGAGGATGCCCGGTCACTATATTGCATAAAGTTCCTCCGCAGACCTTGTAGAGTTAGCCATGACTGACTTTGATATTATTCTTAGCATTGATTGGTTGTATTCATTTTATGCTTCCGTAAATTGTAGAACTCATGCGGTGGAATTTCATTTTCTGGGAAAATTAGTTTTGGAGTGGAAGGGTAGTTCAGTTGTACCAGCAGGTCGATTCATTTCATATCTTAAGGCCTGAAAGATGATTTCTAAGGGTTGCATGTACCATTTGGTTAGGGTTAAGGATGTTGAGTCCAAGACCCCGTCTATTCGGTCAGTTCCGGTGGTGCGTGAGTATCCAGAGGTCTTTTCTGATGATCTGCCAAGTGTTCCTCCCGAGCGGGAGATTGATTTTTGTATTTACCTTCTACCCGATACGCAGTCTATATCTATCCCTCCTTATAGGATGGCTCCATCCGAGTTAATAGATTTGAAGGATTAGTTGAAGTACCTGTTAGATAAGGGCTTTATCAGATCGAGCAAGTCTCTATGGGGTGCTCCAGTGTTACTTGTCCGGATGAAGGATGGTTCGTTTTGGATGTGCATTAACTATCGGCAATTGAACAAGGTCACTGTTAAGAATAGGTATCCCGTACCCAGGATCGATGATTTGTTTGACCAGCTTTAGGGTGCCAAGTGCTTCTCAAAGATGTATCTCAGGTCCGGGTATCATCAGCTCAGAGTTCGGGAGAGTGATATCCCGAAGACAGCCTTTAGGACGCGATATGGTCATTATGAGTTTATAGTCATGTCTTTTGGACAACAAATGCTCCTGCAACTTTTATGGACTTGATGAATAGGGTGTTCAAGCCGTATCTGGACATGTTCGTGATTGTGTTCATTGATGAAATCCTTATATACTCTTCGAGCGAGGAGGAGCATGCCGCTCATTTGAGAGTAGTGCTTCAGACTCACAAGGATCGACAACTGTATGCAAATTTCAACAAGTGAGAGTTCTAGTTGAACTCGGTAGCATTTCTGGGCCATGTAGTATCGGGCGAGGGCATAAAAGTAGATTCTCAAAAAATTGAGGTGGTGAAGAATTTTCCTAGACCGGTGAATCCCTCAAATATTCGGAGTTTCTTGGGTTTAGCTAGCTACTCTCAGAGGTTTTTTGAGGGTTTCTCATATATTGCGTCACCTTTGAATAAGTTGACTCAGAAAAAGGTAAAGTTCCAATGGTTGGAGGCTTGTGAGAAGAGCTTTCAAGAGTTGAAGGCTCGACTTACTACCACACTGGTGTTGACCCTACCCGAGGGTACAAAAGGTTTTGTGGTGTATTATGATGCTTCGAAGATTGGACCCGAGTGTGTATTGATGCAGTTAGGGAAGGTGATAGCCTACGCCTCAAGACAGTTAAAGATCCATAAGAAGAATTACCCAACGCATGATCTAGCGTTGGCAGCGATGGTATTCGCATTGAAGATATGGAGACATTACTTATATAGGGTCTATGTGGATGTGTTTACGAACCACAAAAGCTTACAATATGTGTTCACGCAAAAAGATCTCAATCTTCGGAAAAGGAGGTGGTTGGAGCTACTCAAGGACTACGATATGTGTCCTTTACCATATGGGAAAGGCTAATGTGGTAGCAGATGCACTTAGTAGGCTCTCTATGGAGAGTGTGTCTCATGTGGATAAGGGAAATAAGGAGCTGGTGAAAGATGCCCATCAACGCGCAAGGTTGGGTGTTAGGTTGGTCGACTCGATCGATGGCGGTGTTATGGTTCAGAACGGATCAGAATCTTCCTTAGTGACTGATGTGAAAGCTATACAAGATGGGGATCTAATTTTGGTAAAGCTGAACGAATTCCTTCGAAGTTAGAGGGTAGAGGTCTTCTCACAAGGGGGAGATGGTGTGCTTGGGTACCAGGGTCGTCTATGTATTCCAGATGTTGATAATTTGAGGAGCCGGATGTTGCATGAGGCTCATGGATCCAAATATTCTATCCGTCCGGGTACCACCAACATGTATCATGACTTACAGAAAATATATTGGTGGAACGGCATGAAGAGGGATATTGCAGAATTCATAGCCAAGTGCCCGAACTGTCAGCAAGTAAAGGTTGAGCACCAAAGGCCGGGAGGAGTACTTCAGGATATCAGCATTCCTATTTGGAAATTGGAAGAGATTAACATGGATTTTATAACAGGATTACCTCATACTCGCCGACAATATGATTCCATTTGGGTGGTGGTAGAAAGATTGACCAAGGCTGCACATTTCCTATCGGTGAAAACCACAGACTCAGCGGATGATTATGCCAAATTGTATATTCGAGAGTTGGTTCGGCTACATGGAGTGCCCTTTTCCATTATTTCAGACCGAGGTACTTAGTTTACCTCCCAATTTTGGTGGTTTTTTCAGAAGGGGCTTGGGACTCAGGTTAAGCTCAAGACAACCTTTCATCCGCAAACGGATGGTCAAGAGGAGCGGACAATTCAGACTCTTAAAGACATGTTGAGAGCTTGTATGATGGACTTTAAAGGTAGTTGGGATGATCAATTTCCACTGATCGAGTTCACTTACAATAATAGCTATCAGTCCAGCATTCAGATGGCACTGTTCGAGGCTCTTTATGGGTAGAGATGTAGATCGCCCATCGGATGGTTTGAGGTTGGTGAGGAAACTATGATAGGGCCATATTCGGTTCATGAGGCTATGGTGAAGGTTCAATTGATAAGGGACAGGCTGAAAATTGCTCAGAGTAGTCAAAAGTCATATGCTGATGTGAGGAGGAAAGAGTTGGAGTTCGAGGTGGACGATTGGGTATTTCTGAAGGTATCTCCCATGAAGGGAGTCATGCGGTTTGGGAAGAAAGGAAAACTTAGTCCCTGTTATGTTGGTCCCTATCGGATTATGAGAAGAGTTGGTAAGGTAGCATATGAGTTGGACTTGCCCTCCGAGTTATCTTCCATGCATCCTATGTTTCATGTGTCTCTTTTGAAGAAATATTTGGGAGATCCAGCTCTAGTAGTCCCCGTTGACAGCATTGGTGTAAAGGATAGCCTTAGCTATGAGGAAGTTCCAGTTGAACTATAGGATCGTCATGTTTTGAGGATGAGGAACAAGGAAGTAGCTTCAGTAAAGGTGTTATGGAGAAATCAGCATGTTAAGGGAGCTACGTGGGAAGCCGAAGCCGAAATGATGGCTAAATACCCTCACCTATTTCCTACTGGCTCAGTTTCGGTTTGAGGTATTAGTTGTTGCCCTAATACTCTATTTAGTTTCATGTTCAGTTCATGTGCGTAGTTTTGTTTTATATTATGTAAATGTATGTGATGCCTGAATTCAGTTCAGCTATGTAGTTCTTTTCGGAGGTAGTCATTCCATCAGTTTTCAACTTAAATGATCAGTATTTGCATATCATAATTGTATATTTCTGCCTTTTATGTTTGTTTTCCAATATTCGAGGACGGATGCTCCCAAGGGGGAGATATTGTAATACCCCGAAAGCCCAAAGATCATACCGAGGAGTTGTAACAAAGTAAAACTGAAATTTTTGCACCAGGTCACAGAACGAGTCGTTTTGTGACCCATGAGGATGGACCACGAGTCATAGGGTGACTCGTGGTGAGGGACTGGAGCCAAGTTAGAAGATAGAATTTGAAGTCACCACGGGCATGACCACGGGTCGTGATTAGTCCTCACGACTTGTGGAGTCAGCCGTGGTCAAGGGAAATGAGTAAAGGAAATTGGGTTGGCAGTGTACACGATGGAAGCTGACCACGACTCGTTGGAGGAAGTAACGAGTCGTGGTGAGAGTCGTGGGAAGAGGTGAGTGAGAAATGAATAAGTAAGATAGTGTACTCAACGAGTGGTGACCACGAGTCATGGCCACCCCTAACGAGCCGAGAAGTGACCCGTTTCAAGTCCAGGAGAAAAGATGATGCAGTACACTTGACGAGCAAAGTAACGATTTGTTGCCCTGGGCCATGAGTCATTAGGTCATCCGTTAGGACCACCTGGCAGTAATTTTCTGTGAATTATAAGGGCCTTTTCGTAATTCCTAAGTTTCTAAGGCCTAAACTACATTGGTTTTGCCAATGAAAGGTCAGTTTTAGAGGGGGAAACTATCCTAAAGTCTTCATTCATGCATGCAAGAGAATAGAAGAGTGATAGAGAGGTGATCAAAGGATGATTCAAGGTTTTCTTCTTCAATTTCGTTCAATTTTTTTGGGCATTCAAGGGAGAGTAAGATTCAGCCTCCTTCAGGTATATAGGGTTATGAATGGGTGTTTCCGTTCACACCCATACCCATCCTCTGTTGACTTATGAAAATCTATTCAAAAAACACATGGGGTTTTAATTCAATTTATGTGAAATTTGAATGATTGATATTGGGTTTTATGATTTATGATCTACATCATATTTTATGGACTTTCATCAGATTTTACATTTAATTTTTAATTATAAAACTATTTATTTCAATTGCTACTAAAATAAGCCTGTTTAAGCATGATCTATGATGAATCGATTTATGATCTTCGCTTCAATTGCTAATACTTTCAATCCCAGCATGATTTCTGATTTGAAATATGAATTTATTCAATTACCCACCATGTTTTGATGATTTTAAAGTTATATGTACGATCTACAAGTATGCAAGAAACCTATGATTCATGAATTATGTTTTGGCCGACTCACGGGCCTTATGTCATGGCTAGTTCACGTATGTACAAGAATGTTTATGATTATCATGATTTAACTAGCCTATGAATTCATTCATGTTATACTATGAGCACTGTATATGTTTTGGGAGTAGTATCGAACACTGAGTAGGTTCGGGGCCTAGGTTCTGCCTCAGATCTCATAAACTACGTGCCGCCGTAGGTATGTTGGGACCTCCTTTGTGACTGTCCCCGGCCCAATTGGCCCTTTTCATGGT
>JACEIK010000470.1:202241-214971 GCA_018107945.1 Datura stramonium | reverse complement strand
AGATGCAGAAACTGATCCATCCGGGCCTTCTGGATCTCTCGTCCCTGATGACCTAAGCATGGGTAAAATTTTAATTTTTATGAACCTAGGTTAAGTCTCCAAATTTAAAAAATTATGCGATGGACAATTTCAAATAGGTTGAGTTAAAATCAGGTGGGCCTTGGCAGAGGGTTACCGCAGCGGACTATTTTCATGTAATGGAACCGCCGCAATGGAAGTATCCTCACTGCAGCAGGCAACACAGACCAGAACTATGCAATCCTGTCCTGGTTAGGATTTAAAAACCTATTCCATAAGGGATGCTGAGTAAATATGCCAAGAGACAAAAATTAGGATTTCTAAATAAGGAGGCTAGAGAAGGCAAGAATTCACCCTCCGTCATGACAATTTTCGCAAGAATTTGGAACTTGAGGCAAGCACGCAGCTGGAAATTTCAGGATGATAGTTTGGCACCCAGTTAGGCTATGGCTTACTTGCTTACATGTTAGACATTGATTAGATAAATGTATACGTGTGCATATTTGATGTGCCATTAATGAGTAGGGAGAAATTTCAAGCTAATTACCAATCAATATATTATAATCAGTAAGTATCTGGGGAGAGAAGGAAATAGGAAAGAGGTGATGAAATCCCCATGATATGAAATTTTGCATACGAAGAGTCTTGAACCTAGATCATTAGATTCTATCTTAGTTGGGAAACCATGAGGGATACCTCTGAGGGATTCCCAAATGAGGGACTGGTGTATGATCATGGGCATGGGAATCGTGCAGTGCCTATGTTATAATAAGTTAAGGGACTTGATGTGCTCTGAGTTTACAGCACTATCGACACTTAAAACCGAAAAAATAGCATGGACTTAGGTATGTTTATATGGATATGAGGTTCTTTTACTTTGTTTATATGGAAAATAGGTGTTGGAGCAAAAATCTACAAAAGATACATAAAAGTGCAGAAAATCAACCAAGTATAAATCTCAATACGAGTCGTACCTTGATTGTACAAGTCATGTTGAGACTCATGAAAAAACTCAGAAGGCTGAAACAATGTGAAGGAAAAGTACAACTCTTAGAACGAACTGTACAAAGATGGTACGAGTTGTAACTGGAGTCGTGGAAATCTTCAAAGAAAATTTGTACAAAGAAGTCTCTTAGTATAGGTGGAACCCACGGATCATAACATCTACTTACGACCCATACCATGAGCCGTGGGGAGCTTTAGTGATTCTTAAAGACTTGTCAAAACTCCAAATAAAACAAGCAAGTACGAGTTGTAGGAGGAAGGTACGAGTTGTACCATATGTAACACCCCAAAACTTTTTTAGACCAGACTTAGACCTTGCAATAAAAATCTAGAAGAAAGCTAGAAAAATGCCTCAAAATGACTGAGACAATGAGTCGTGGTCAGCTCCAACGAAATGTTGTGTCATCCGTGGTTAGTGTTTGATCAGTCGAGAACCCACAGGACAAGGAACGACCCATTGCCAGAAACAACGAGTCATCCTATCACTCGTTGGTTCCCCAATACAGAATCCCTTCTCCAGGACCCCACAACTCAACCCACAAGTCATTATCATAAATAATGACCCGTTGTGGGAGTTGTTAGTGAGACCCCCAAAAACCTATTCTAGCGATAACAAGTGGAAACAACAACTCGTTGTGTTCCACAACGAGACGTGGTCACCACCCTTCATGTCAAGTTTGGGGTTTTTAGAAATTGTCAAGTGAAAGTAACGACTGGACACAATGACCCATTGGATCAACCAAGAAGTCGTTGTGTCACCCATCATCAAGCCCTCCAAGTTTCCTCGTACAGTGACCACGGGAGGAACCAATGACCCGTTGGTTCAACCAACGCGTCGTGGTGTCCTCCGTTGCTACATCCTATGTCTTTAACCCCGAGGAAAAAGGACCAACGAGAGGTTCCAATGAGTCGTGGTCACCTCACATTTCATGGGGTGCCCTTGTCCATTGTTTCAGATAGAGGTACCCAGTTCACCTCACATTTCTGGAAGTCTATTCAGAAGGGACTTAGTACCCAAGTCAAACTCAACACAACTTTTCACCCGCAGATAGATGGACAAGCTGAGCGGACTATTCAGAACTTGGAAGATATGCTGAAAATATGTGTGATCAATTTCAAGGGCAGTTGGTATGATCACCTACCTCTCATTGAGTTTGCGTACAGTAACAGCTACCACTCTAGTATCCAGATGGCCCCGTTTTAGGCATTATATGGTAGGAGGTGTAGATCTCCCATAGGGTGGTTTGAGGTTGGTGAAGCTACCCTGATAGGGCCAGACTCAGTTCACGAGGCTATGCAGACGGTACAACTTATCAGGGAGAGACTGAAAATAGCGCAAAGCCGTCAGAAATCTTATGTTGATGTGAGGATAAGGGAGTTAGAGTTTGCAGTGGATGATTGGGTTTATTTGAAAATTTCACCCATGAAAGGGGTGATGATATTTGGGAAGAAAGGAAAACTCAGTCCAAGATATGTGGGACCCTACAGAATTTTGAAGCGATTTGCCAGTGTGGCATATGAGTTAGAACTACCTCCAAAGTTAGCATCGGTGCACCTAGTCTTCCATGTGTCACTATTGAAGAAGTGCATCAGTGATCCAACTTCAGTTGTGCCACTAGATAGTGGGAATAAAAGATAGTCTCTCTTACGAAGAGGTCCCAGTTCAGATCCTTGACCATTAGGTTCATAAGCTGAGAAACAAGGAAGTCGCTTCGGTGAAAGTTTTATGGAGGAACCAGCTAGTGGAGGGAGCCACATGGGAAGCAGAAGCTGACATGATGGCCAGATACCCTCACTTATTCCTTTCCAGCTCAGTTCCAATATCAGGTACTAAATATCTCCTCAGTACTTTGTTCAGATCCGTATGTATCAACTCTATTCAGATTTTCTATGTGCATTATATTTGCATCAGCTCTGTTAGTATGGTTAAGTCAGCTCGGAGTAAGTTACTCCTTCAGAAACTAGCTCATAGCATTAGTCTAGGAATTTCAGCTCTTTTTCTAGTTTTCCAGCAGCTTTAGTCTTCATTCAAGGATGAATGATCCCAAGGGGGAGATATTGTAACACCCCAAGACTTTCCTAGACTGGACTTAGACCTTGCATGAAAAATCCAGAAGAAAACTAGAAAAATGCCTTAGATCGATAGAGACAAAAAGTCATGGTCAACTCCAATGACTCGTTGTGTCAGCCGTGGTCAGCCCTGTTTGATCAGTCGAGAATCCACAGGGCAAGGAACGACCAGTTTCCAGAAACAATGAATCGTCCCGCCACTCATTGGTTCCCCAATCCAGAAATCCTTCTCCAGGTCCCCCCGACTCAACCCATGAATCGTTGTCAGAAACAAGGACCCGTTATGGGAGTTGTTGGGTGAGACCCCTAGAAACCTATTCCAGTGACGAAGAGTGGAAACAACGACTCATTGTGTTCCACAACGAGTCATAGTCACCACCCATCATGTTAAGTTTGGGGTTTTTATAAATTGTTCAGTGAAATTAATGACTGGACACAACGACCCGTTGGGTCAACCAACGAGTCGTTGTGTCACTCATCATCAAGCCCTCCAGGTTTCCTCGTATAATGACCACGGAACGAACCAATGACCCATTGGTTCAACCAATGAGTCATGGTGTCCCCCATTGTTGGATCCAGTGTCTTCAACCCCTAGGCAGTAGGACCAACGAGAGGTCCCGACGAGTCGTGGTGACAACCAATGACTCGTTGACTGACCCGTTGGGTCCCTATCGGTCAGTTTCTAGGTTTTTATTCTAGGGTTATTTTGTAATTTTCCAACTATTTGTCCCTAAACTACGTCACTTTAAGTATTATTTCAGAGAATATTAGAGGGATTGAACGGTTTTCCCCCTCATTCCCCACGTAAACTCTTAAAAAATGATCGTACTTCTTATCTCAAGCAGAATCTAGGGCTTCTCATCAGTTGCAGAGATTCAAGCTTTCTTCTTCAGGGATTTCTAAGCTAGGTATGTGGGAATTCAACAAGGGTATAGTTCTTCCCTTGTGTCCCCAAAATCTCCTCTATTTTTCTCTATCAGTTTAGCCCTATGGATTCAAAATATAAAACAATTGTTATACTAATTTCTTGAGATTTCAAGTGGAGTATTTCTCATGATTTTTAACTGCTTTATTATTCCCTATTTCTAGAAATTTGTGAGAATTGTATCTAGTGGAATGATTTAGCCCTAGTTCTCAGTTCAGTAGAATTTAGAATATTGCGTGTTGGACTAGTTTCTCTATAGCTTGATTCTAACAGATTTGAGATCTCCATATTGTTGGTGCATGTGGAAATTTTAGTCAGATATATATGTGTCCAGTCTCAGTCGGATTATTACACTCATTGTTGTCCAGAAATGTCAACTGATCAGTTTGACTACGGTAATTCTTGAGGTGTCAGTAGTGCCTCCCAGTTATCAGAATTAGACTTAGTATCAGATTTTAATGGTTGTTTAGGCGGTTATGACACTTCTATATAAGCAGCTCTGACCAGCCTTAGGACCCCAGCTTCATATTATAGATTGTTCTTTAGACAGTTACGATGCTTCCAGATAAGCAGCTCTGACAAGTCTTAGAACACAAGTTCCAGAATCCAGTCCGATAAGACTCTCAGGGTACTTCTAGATAGGTATTCCTGACTTAGTCTTGGGACCCAATTTCGAGCTGTCGGCTTAGTAGTCAGTTCAATCTCAAATTAGCTCAGTTCAGAATAGTTTCAGATTACTCAGTTTAAGTCAGTTTAGTGCAGCATTTCAGATCAGTATCTCAGTTTAGGAAATGTCTTTGACCATCAGACAGGGTCATTTTGACCATTTCAGTATAATCAGTTTATTCAATTTTAGCATTTTAGTTGGTCATTGCATGTCTTTACAGTTCAGTTATGTCATTCTCCATGTTATAGTTCTCCTACTTACTCAGTACATTCAAAGTACTGTCGCATACCTTTTATGTTGTATCATTTTATGATACAGCTGCAGGTTCTCAATCTCAGCACCGTTAGCAGATGCATTCAGCAGTTTTCAACCGCACCGATGGTGAGTCCTCATCTTTCAAGGACGATGGTTATTTTTTTTCAGTTATATTTCTGCCAGTTAGACTTAGAGTTAGCTGGGGTCTTGTCCCAGCAACTTATCATATTGATGGATTTCAGACAGAGACATAGATTCAGATTTTCAATTTCGTATTCAGTTGTATTAAAGCTTTATGATTTAGTCCTTCTTCATAAATGTTTTATTTTATTTTTTAAAAAGTTTCCACTATGTTTTTACTCAGATTGCCAGTGTTATGATAGACCATGGATTGACTTGGGGTTACTTGTGACTCCAAGTACCGTATCTCATTCAGTGTATAGACTCAGAACGTGACACCACAACACTCATAGATAATTTCAGAGGATGTCAAAGTTCTCAGGGGCAAACCACGGATGGATTGTACAACTCGTAGGACTATGGTACGAGTCATACCA
The DNA here is from genome assembly GCA_018107945.1 of Datura stramonium. NCBI lineage: Eukaryota > Viridiplantae > Streptophyta > Magnoliopsida > Solanales > Solanaceae > Datura > Datura stramonium. Next base: position 209,474 of record JACEIK010000470.1, on the reverse strand, counting down.
ATTGCCAACACTTAGTCAAATCTGTAGTAGCCAAGGGATGTATGAAACGGAGGTACAACCTGTACAATCCTATTACAGGTCGTATGACCAGTCATAAGTCAAGTCGGCGCCAAATATGAAAATTTCCATGTTATCTTAGAAAAAGGTTTCTAATGTCTGTGTAAATACCTTTCATGTTTTGTTTTAGGAGAACAACATATTGAGAGAGCAGTAGACGTGTGATTACATTAAGAGAAGTATTATTTGTGAATTATTATCAAGTTTTGGAGAGCAATTCTTGAGATCAACACTTGGTTTTATCAATTGTTCTTGATTTTGTTCATCAATATTCAAAGCAGTTTTTCTTCCAATTATTGTTGTAAGTATTTAATTATGTGTTCATATATGAATGCTAATTGCAATCTTACAAACATGAGAGGCTAAAACCTCCACAACAAGGGTTGTGAGAACCATGCTGAATTAACGAAATAGGGTTATACAAAGTGATTCAAAACCAATGCTAATGTTTGTACTGTATTCCCTTCATCTTTAAACGTTTCTTAACGATGCGCAACTTTAGGACTTGTCCGAATTCTTTACTTACTTGAACCTAGAGAAGTAGATATTAGGAAAAGAGAATTACAACAAAGCCTTGATTTTTATGATCATTGTATGACTTGATATGCAGTCACAGGAAAGTTAATTTGGAACATATTGATAACGATTAAAAAGAAATCGCTCATGATACCTAAACCGATGATTGAGTATAGTCATCCAATAGGGATGAACCAGTCCTTTAGATGAACCCTAGTTATCAGTTCTAAAAGTAAGTATTGGAATGGATCCCGTGTGTATACCCAAGTAGTTATGAACCCATGGGAAACACTTACCCTAGTTATTTGCAAATCTTGATAACAACCACAATTGAAATCTTGTTTTATTATTGTTTTTATTTAAACCCCCAATTTAGAGATAACTTACCAACAAGTTTAAGTATCGGCATTAGTATAGATCTTTCATTATTCCCTGTGGGTTCGATCCCAATCTCTTTGTTGGATTCTTTATTGACAACGTCTACTTCATAATTTGCCGGAAAGTGTGAGTTTGAGCGTTATCAAAAAATGGCGTTGTTGTCGAGAATACGGCTAAGATTAGATTAATTGCTTGTATTTAACTTTTGGTTGTTATTTCCTTAATTATGTTTTCTTTAAGTTTTTGTACACCCACAAGTTTGTCACTTGGTGAATACCAAGTACATTTCGAAGTGGAAACACCCTGATTCCTTTGGATCTCGAACTTGTAAGAACACTGCGAAGGATGGAGAACCAAGAGCAGAGAGATGCTCGTCTTGCTGAAGAAGCTGGGAAAGCCAAGCTAGCTCGGCAAGCTGCACTTCAGGAAGCCGATGATGCTCGAGCCGAAGTTGTCAACGGTGGTCGCCATGAAAGGGGAAACAGAGGCCAAAGATATGCTCCTCAATTCTTTGATGAGGATGACCCAGACATTGATGAAATCAAGTCAACCGGAGCTATTGTACCACCACTTTTTCCTGCTGGGGAAATATTTGACATCACTAGCACCATGATTCAATTGTTGAACATGAAGGGGGTGTTTAGTGGTCATGCAGCTGATGATGCCAACCTGCCCTTAATGAAATTTGTTGGAATATGCAAGGCATAAAGGTTTCCCGGAGTCATCCAGGATGCAATAGGGCTAAGATTCTTCCCCTTCTCTCTGTCTGGGGAGGACACTTTATGGTTATCGGAGTTTCCTAACGACTCCATTACCAATTCGAGAGAGCTCAAACAAGATTTTCTAGAGAGATTCTTTCCACCCTCCAGGATGTTGCAGCTTAAGGATGAAATATATAATTTATGACAATTGAATACTAAGGCACTTCATGAAACCTGGTTGAGATTCAAGAAAAAGCTGACCAAGTGCCCAAACCAAAAAATTTCTGATGACAGTTTGTTGGTGATTTTCTATAAATCACCGAATAACAGTACTAAAGTGGTAGCAGACACAGTGGCAGGAGGAGCACTGATGAGACACACCTTGGAGCAAGCTGCCACTATTCTAGATAGAGTGAAGAAAACAAACAGAGTATGGCACACCCGGGAAGCAGAATCGGTTGTTGGTACCTATGTTGTTGGTTTGACTGCAAACCAACAAAGGAATGAGGAAGAACGTGACCAGGAATTGGACCATATGTGGCACATCATTGGACCTACTCACGAAGCATATCATGGGCGCTGGAACCAGAAAAGTTAATATAGTGGGGCCACAGGGATAGGAACCAGGGCCAGAGCACTCAGATTTTAAGGAGAAGGCAAACTTCTTGGACAACCAGGTGGCAGGTTTCCAAGCCAACGCTCAAGGGTTTGTACAAGACACTTGGCGCCAAGGCTCTGGAAACCAAAGGTCGGAACGAAAATAGAGACAATTACAACCAGAATACGTACAAAGACAAAAGTCAAGGTTGTGAGCGCGAGGGAGAATAGAGAAAGAGAAGGTTACCGCAATGACAGAGCAGGATTATACGTGCCCCCGAATGCACATGAGGGGGAGGCTAGATAGTCAAAGTTGGAGAGCATGATGGCTGATATACTAAAGAAGGTTAGATCCATAGATGATCAGCTAAAAGAAATCCATGGATATATATCTAGCATGGTTCAGAGAGTTGAGTCACATGCTATGGCTATCAAGCAGATTGAACAGCAGCTGGGGCAATTGTCAACATCCATGAACCCTAGGCAAAAGGATACACTACCTAGAAAAAAAGTCCAAAATTCAAAGAATGATGGTCACTGCATGGCTATGATGACAAGGAATGGAAAAACCACAGTTTATCATCCTCTGTTGATTGTAGTTGAGCTTCAAAGGAAGAAAGAAAGCATAATTGATGATGAGGAAGAGGTTGATCAGCATGAGCATGATGAGGATACTGATCTGACTGAGGCTCCAGTTGTTGAGAAGGAGCCTGAGGTTTAACAAGGATAGAAACAAGGGGCCACAAAGATTTATAAGGCTATTCCACGACCACCGCCATCGTTCTCTCAAAGAATGAAGAACAAGGCGGAGAATGGTAAGTTTCAAATATTCCTGTCAATGCTAAAACAATTATCTGTAAACATACCATTGGTCTAGGCATTGGAATAGATGCCGGGATACGCCAAGTTTATGAAGGACCTTGTTACTAAGAAAAGGTTCATCAGTTATAAGCCTGTAGATAACGTGCATCATTGTAGTGTTATATCCTCACGGTTCCTTTCTTAGAAGAAAGAGGATGCAGGTGCCTTCATCAATTCCATGTACAATTGGTGAGGTTGAGTTCGCGAAGTCACTCTGCGACCTGGGAGCAGGCATCAATCTGATGACATTAGCTGTGTTTAAGCAGCTGGGCTTGGGAGCCCCCACGCCGATTACTATGTGGTTGTTGATGGCCGATCGAACTGTGAAAAATCCCATGGGGATCCTATTTGATATGCTTGTTAAAGTAGACAAATTCATATTCCCATCTAACTTTGTGATCCTTGATTGTGAGGTTGATTTTGAGGTCCCCATCATTTTGGGAAAATCATTCCTTTCCACTAGAAGGGCTTTAGTAGATGTGGAGCTGGCCAATTAAAATTCAGAATTAATAAAGAAGAGCTCACCTTCAATGTTTGTCGGTCAATGAAGCAACCAAAGGAGTACAGAGTGGTCTCAGCAATTAAGGATGAGTCTGAGTACCTTGATGATGCCGGGAGAATTATGACAGTTACGTCGTGCTGTGACTCTAAATCAGGTGTTGCATGAGAGGCAACCCATGGAAGGTGAAGTCTGAGTAATCGCAAGTATGTTCCCTTCCTTTTGATTTATCACTCTATGCTTCGGGGACGAAGCATGCTTTTTAGGATACATACGAGGATTTTTCTTGACGTGTTTTTTTCCCTCGGGCATGCTATCTAGTAGAACCGGCATGTTTAGGATGTTCTTGTTTAATTAGAAAGTATCTTAGGATTACTCAACCAATAAGTTGCATAAGTTTTGAAGTTTTGAAAAATTGACCCTGTTTAAAAATTTTTATGGTTAGACATGTACTTGTTGATTGCAAAGCATGATTTCGGTGGATCTTTTTATGTCATTTAGTGTATTAGCATGAGTAGTTCTTGTTAGACATGTATAAATCGGACAGGTAGAATGAATGCAACACATGTACCATAAGTGAGTGAGGTTTATACCTAGTTTAATACTTCGTAAAGGATCTAGAACTTTCCTGGATGGTCTTTACATAGGTTTCAGGATGGTTGATTAGGAAAGGATCATATGCAGTTTTTGTTTAGCCCACTTTTAGCTAAATTACACTACCAGAATAATATGATTCCCTTGATCTCGATTTTGAGCCTTAAATGAACCATTTTTCTTTGATTAACCAATTAACCATATCCATTTTTTATAATGAATTTGTTTTGGACCTAGTCCGTCCTTGGATATTATGAACCTCAACATAGGCAAAATATCTATGTTAAGGGTGGCTAGACTAGGGGTGCATAGATCTTGGGGAGGTGAAAAGGAAGAGAAAATAAAAAGGGTTAAAAGTGAGGTGTGGTGTGACAAGATAAAAGAAAAAGAAAAGGAAAGATTGAAAAGAAGATGCAAAAATAGAAAGATAAATGAACATTTGAGAAAACACCACACCTATAAAATTGCATAAAATGGTGAAAAGGGAAGAAAAAGTTGGAAAAAGTGAAAAGGGTGAAAAAAGTGAAAAGTGGAGCCACGTGTATGTAGTGCCAAGGAGGGTTTAGTCACTAAAAAGATTCTATATCTACCATACCCAGCCCGAAAGCCTACATTACAAGCCGAATCAAGTCCTATAGTGATCCAAGCCTGACCATCTGAAAAGCCAAGGTAGAGAAAATAAGGGCAAGCCTATGGTATCCGATGTGCAGTATTTGAAACTTCCTTGTGAGGGTGAGAGTCTTACTTGTTCAGTCCCATGTTTCATATCTTTCTATATATGTGAGTGAGGGACTTCATTTAATGTGAGGGTACACGGTTTGTATTTGATTATGCCAATTGTCTATGTGAAAATGCATTTGTGATGACTTGACTATCTGCTAATAGCTAGATGACATATCTTAATCCATGTTTATCATGGTTTGTGGTTGCTTGATGTGCATATGCTGATTTGGTTTACTGGAAAAAGGGTCAAATGTTGTTTGAGTTTATGGTGCAAATTTTGATTAATGTTGGTTGTAGTATCCTAGGTTTATTTTCTAGTTAAGTGTCGTTGTTAGCTTTTTTTTATTCCTGAAGACATGAAAAAGTCTTAAGTTGAGGGTGTGGATGTGTTGTGAGTTTACAGCACTTTCGATGCTTAAAACTGAGAAAAAAGCATGGACTTAGGTATGTTTCTATAGATATGAGGTGCTTTTACTTTATTTTCAGGAAAAATAGATGTTGGAGCAAAAATGTGCAAAAGATGCCTAAAAGTGCAGAAAATCAGCCAAGTACCAATCTCAGTATGAGTCGTACCTTGATTGTACGAGTCGTACTGAGACTCGTGGAAAAATTCAACAGGCTGAAACAATGTGAAGGCAAAGTACGACTCTTAGTACAAATCGTACCAAGATGGTACGAGCTGTAACTGGGGTCGTGAAAATCTTCAGAGAAAATTTGCACAAAGCAGTCTTTTGGTACAAGTGGAACCCACGGATCGCAACATCTACTTACGACCCGCACCATGAGATGTGGGGAGCTTTAGTGATTCTTAAAGACTTGGTAGAACTCCAGATGCAACAAGCAAGTACGAGTCGTAGGAGGAAGGTACGAGGCGTACCACAACACTCGTAGAAAACTTCAAAGAATGTCAAAGTTCTCAGGGTCAAGCCATGGATGGATTGTATGACTCGTAGGACTATGATGCAAGTCGTACTAGTTGCCAACACTTAGTCAAATCAGCAGCAGCCAAGGGATGTTACGACCCATACAATCCTGTTACGGTTTGTATGATAAGTCGTAAGTCGAGCCGACGCCAGACATGGAAATATCCTTGTTAGCTTAGGAAAAGGTTTTTGATGTCTGTATAAATACCCTTTATGTTTCTTTTTAGGAGAATAGAATATTGAGAGGGCAGTATATGTGTGATTACATTGAGAGAAGTATTATTTGAGAATTATTATCAAGTTTTAGAGAGCAATTCTTGAGATCAACACTTGGTTTTATTAATTGTTCTTGATTTTGTTCATTAATATTCAAAGCAGGTTTCCTTCCAATTATTGTTGTAAGTATTAATTATGTGTTTCTCTATGAATGCTAATTGTAATCTTACAAACATGAGAGGCTAAAACCTCCACAACTAGGGTTGTGGGAACCATGGTGAATTAACGAAATAGGGTTATACAAAGTGATTCAAAACCAATGCTAATGTTTGTATTGTATTCTCTTCATCTTTAAACATTTTTTAACGGTGTGCAACATTAGGACTTGCCCCAATTCTTTACTTGGTTGAACCTAGAGAAGTAGAGATTAGGAAAAGAGAATTACAACAAAGACTTGATTTTTATGATCATTGTATGACTTGAGTTGTGGTCGCAGAAAATTTAATTTGGAACATATTAATAACATTTAAAAAGAAATCGCTCATGATACCTAACCCGGTGATTGAGTATAATCATCCAATAAGGACGAACCAGTCATTTGGATTGTTACACCCCGTAAATTCTCGACATGTATATGGTCTATTCGCATGTTGGTTAAGAGTTTTGAATGCAATACATGCTAGAAAAAGGCCCGGGGAAAGACCGGATAAGTGACTCGTCGAACCATCGCAGGAGGAGCCAGGGCAGAGCCCCTCCACGATGGCAGCGTGTCACGGAGGGAGGGCCTCCGCGATGGCAGCATGTCACGGAGGCCCTGTCCAAGCCCAAGTATAAAAGCCTCCAACTTTGGTTTTAAATGAAATTTTCATATAATTTCCAGTGAGAAACAGAGGGTAAAACCAGGGAGAAGAGAACACGAAGGTCCCCTACCAATATTCGTCCGTTTACACCGTCAAACGCAGTCCAAACTCAAAATTAACTCCAGATACCGAGGTATTAAGCAGCAAGGAGCATTCCTACGGATTTAGTTTTGTGAAATTCAGCCGGCGAATCGTCGTGCTACTGAGTTAAGGTAAGTGGAATTGCTCCAAATTAGTGTCAATATACTCCTAGCCCTAAAGTGAGTATTTCTCCTTTCTGGACTTCCGAGAAATAGCGAGTTTTCGAT
>JACEIK010000470.1:169881-192572 GCA_018107945.1 Datura stramonium | reverse complement strand
ATTACTCTATCTAGATTGAAATGTTTGTTATAAAATAATAAAACAGGAAAAATATTACAGCAAAAGAGAGAAGACAGAAAAATTCTTATTTCTATTAAGGGTTTTATTTCAATAAACGAACACCCCTTTATTTATAGGGAAAAACTAACTTAATCCCAAAATAAGCTATTCCACCGAGAAAATAATAAAAACTTCTAACGTTTAAAATTTCTCTTTTTAATCTCATTTTGTATTAGTATAAAATTGAAATGAAATCAAATGGAATCACATCACAGTGATAAATCCAATACACCCCCACCCCACCTCAAGAAAAACAAAAAATAAAAAATAAAAAACAAAACAACTATTTGGTATCATGCGTAATTGTTGTTGTAACTTCAACTAGGCTGGAAATATCTAGCGGAGCAAATTCATCGTTCCCATACAAATAGCAACTATCAACATTGGCCCTGCTAGCAGAACAAAATTCGATTTCATACAGTTCATACTTGGTATCCGTTATCACTTCTTTCCACCTAACACAAACCATGAATATACAAGCAAAATAGAAATAGGCGAAGGCTGTTCTATACTCAGCCCTCCGTCATTTCTGTTTCCTCAGCCATTATGATCTCCACATCCCGGATATCTCGCTTCAATACATTCCCAAGCCTAGCAATAGCCTCGGTTTGCTGTTGCAAAACCTGCCCAAATGGAAGATTTACGTTAGTCTACAAAACCATATGCAGTAGATATAAGTAATCAGACATGCATTCAGAAAAAGAAAAAAAAAAAGACATGCATTCAGAAAAAGAAAAAAAAAAGACATGCATTCAGAAAAAGAAAAAAAAAAGACATGCACTCAGAAGAAACAACACTAGTCCTGGAAATCAGATGGATGTGAGTTGAATCTGATAAAACATCACAAATTTCAACGCCTCACTAATTCACTTCCCGATTAAATTCATCCAACTTTGCACCAACTCATGATTGTAATTGAACGAACCTCTTCCTTTTCCCTCTTACCTACAATATACTAATTAAACTCTTTAATTTTTCTTACTTTCATTTACCTCTTACCTAACTCCGCCCATCAGTCTGTTAAATTCCCAAAGGAAAATGATATTACACCAGAACAGTTTTACATCTTATTCACTGATAGTCACTTGAAAAGCAGATTCAGTATGTAGTTTAACAAGTATCATGGCAGGAAAGTGACAGGCAAAGAGCACACATATTGCACATTTTTTTATTTTGCTGAAGGTTTATTGGAAATAGCCTCTCTATCTTCACAGGGTTGGGTTGAGGCTGCGTACACACCACACCTTCCCCTAGACCCCACTTGTGGGATTACACTAGTATGTTGGAAAACTTAGAGCAGATCTTACCTTCTCTATATGGTTACAAAGTGCTACTAGACAACCACAATTTATAGAAAGCCATGAGGAACGGCATCTAATTATTGTAGCACACAGCAATTGTAGCAGACGGAATGTTTTGCTCATAGCTGCTGCATGTCAGCGTGTAGAGGCAAAGAGCACACATCACACCTTTTATTTTGGATAAGTTGAAGCACATCTTACACTCGTCAATATGGTTACAAAGTGCTATTAGATAACCACAATTTACAGAAAGCCCATAGAACATCATTTAATTATTGTTGCCAACAGAATGTATTGCTCATACCTCCTGCATGTCAGCAAGACTCTGTTCATGAATTTTAGTTGAACCAGGGAGATAAACAGAACCACCTCCAAGGCCATTTTGAACACGGCATATGGTGAGCAGATTCTGAACCCTCCTAGAAAGTTCTGCTCCAGAACCTTTTAACTGTAAGTTGTGTCTAATTGTCAAGAAGTCTAGACCGCCAAAAAGCACTCAATAAGTTAACAGACTAGGCTACTAACCTGTCTCCTGATGGCTGTCAACTTCTCCGCTAATTCAGCTTCTCCTTTCATCAAAGGCAATCGACAACCTTTACTTTCAAGTGCTTCTAGTATTCTCATCACCTGTAGCGCAGGCAAGCAAGAACTACAGTAGAATAAGTATAACTGTTGAACCTAATAGTGCAAACAAGAGTCTTATGTAATCATCTAACTGGAGGCAAAAATCAGGGTGTCAGTGATCCACGAACACCAATGAAAAGGACACACCTCACAAAATAGATGCTTAGCTAATTTGGTTCGAGCATTGACAATTACTAATTACACCGAAAGAGCAGGTTTGCAAGTTTCTACTAATAGAAAATTAAGATTCTAGGGAAGGCCAAATAAAACCGCACCCTCAAAAGGCGTCGTTGCAGACCTTGCTCTTTGTGTCTCATTCTTTCAATCCAAGGAAGGGTATCAGCATGGAAGTGCCTCTGCAGCTGCATTTTTTGAAGGTCAAGCCAACAAGGATAGTGCAATCCAGAGATACTAAAAGACACGTTTGTGACAGTATGCAGGCACACAATTAGAGAGGAGAAAGGAGACGAACCATTTTCACATTGCTCTGCGTCATTTGCAGCCTCTCAGCATCTGAAACTATGACTTTATCTTGAAGCTACACAAATTCATTTGGGAAATATCAACTACTGAGAACCATGCCTACCACCCGGGGACACAAAATTTAAGGGAAAAATTGAAACAAATGAAAGGTCATGATAAAAATGAGAAATTGTGATGCAAAGGCATCTCAGATGATTGAAATGCCTTCTCATATATGGGGGCTTAGTCATGAAAAGCTGAGAACTAGAAAATCCACATATTTACAGAACTGACAAAAATTAAATAATTTAACTAGTTGATTATATAACAAAAAGAATGTTTAATTAAGTGGAGAAATGAAAAAAATTGAACTCTCTAACTCTGTATATTACTTTTGAATAGCTCATAAAATTAAGTAACTGAGGAACTTTTATGCAGTATTCCAAGTACTCATTTTGAAGCATTGGAAGAGGCTCTAAGCTTCTAGGAACTGGATCAAATGTCACATCCCTCATTTACTATCCTATCAATTAATTAACTTCTGTAGGTATAACACTGGGGGCCGAGTGCACTGCTTTTTAAGCTGCAATGCAAAGATACAAATCAAGATGTACTCGTCAATTTCAGAATATCAGGGATGCTATAACGGCTGTAAGTAAGCCAGAGAGCTTAGGCATCAGCAAAGCCTAATTGGACGATTTAAAATTATAGCTATATCTATAACAATAACACAATAAAGGTAAGATTTCTTCCTACACATGACTGCTTTCCACAATCAATTCTACAAGCATGTTGCTTTCCAGAAACCAATGCCAAAAACAAAAACAATTGTTTAACAATTCAAATGTATGCTGGCAAAGATGGGTTTTCCCAAGTGGTATGAAGAGATCCATTCAATAATAGGAGAAGATTATGGAATAGCTATAAACCTAGAGAAGATTCAAGCAACGGCCGAACATCCTCTACCTAGGATGCATTTGGTGTCAAGGAAAATGCTTCTGTAATTTTCCAGTTTGTTAGGGTATAAAAGTATGTGAAATATGGCAACCGCACAAGCTGTAAGATAGGTATAAGGATATATTTTGGTGATATTTTTGTGTACTAAGGGTTGATAACAATACTTCAGTGTTGATTGAAATAAGTCATACCAAGTAATAGTTGGGATTTATAAAAGAAAATGACTTCTGTGCATGAGGGGAGGAAGTTGTTTTTCCTATCTTGGTGAATGATTTTTCTTAAGGAACACGTTTTCCAGATTTCACGGTACTGAAACACTGTAAGGAATACATTTCCCTAGAAATCATTTTCTATAATACCAAAGACATTCCTAAGTGATTAGCTTCAAGGTACCTTGAGCCGCTCAGAGAGATCCTTGAAGCCCTGAACAAGCTGAGGCCACAGGCGCTCACGGTCAGTACTCTCCATGCCTTCAAGTTTGCCCATTGCCTCTGCCCACATAATCTGTCATTCCAAACTAATTCATCGCACTTACCAAATATTCTCAGCAAGAAACAAGCAAAGAAACCAGGATGCCTACACTGAAATGAAAATTTTAACCATATCGAACTCACATCAGATACACCTGCAGGTTTTGTCCTATATTGAGGTTCCGTCACACTGAACAAAAGATGCTGCAAAACAACCGTAAATGCAAATAAATGAAAAGAATATAACCCTCTATACACACCCAAAAGACGGAAACCTTCCAATCATAATTTATACAACAGAAATATCATAACCAAAACCAAGTTCATAAATATCTCCACAATGCTAGTGAACAGCTGAATGAAATAAATAAGCAATTCAGTGACTGCTTCACAAGTGAAACTGTACTATTGTTTTATCTAAGATTTTTCATTTGATTCACTCACATCTCCAAGATAAGCTAGCCTAGAAGGAAAAGAGATCAAACCTTGAAAGCATACTTAGGGTTACCAGGTTCCTCCTTGTACGCATCAACAATTGCCTGAAACAGAAATACACAAAACGAAACGAGTTTAAGTTGTAGTAGGTTCTCCATATAACAAGCATTGATTGGTCACCTGGATAAAATGGTAAGTAAGCAGCTATCCAAAGAAAAGACATTCTAAATAAATGAGCATCGGTTTTAAGAAGATGACCCGGACTACCGACCCTTGGATAGCAACCCTCAAGGACAGCTCTTGTTGGTGGCTCCCTATTCTTTCAATTTTCTAAATTCTCAAGTCTTCTTTATAATCACGATTGAAATATTTTATAAGACAACTTGAAGAAAAGGTCCGGAGTTGCCTATTTTTATATCTAAATTAGGAGTTTAAGATTCAGATAATATTTGAATTTCTTGTGCCTGCTAGAGATTAGAGAATTTTAATTGTTCCCACAGACATTAATGATTTTACAGAAATATGTTTTTAACATCAATTGTTTCTTGCTTATAAGGTTACAACAACAACATACCTAGTGTAGCCCCACAAAATGGAGTCTGGGGAGAATTGAGTGTCCCTTACCCCTACCTTAGAGGTAGAGAGGTTGTTTCCAATAGATCCTCGGGTCAAGAAAAGACAAATGAAAGCAATCAAGAAAAGAAGTAACAATGTGAAAGCATCACAAAATATATTGAAAAGTAACTAAACCAAACTTATACGATAATCAAAGTACAAGAAACAACAGATAATAATTAAAAAAAATCTAAGGACAAGACACTACAAGATAAATACTACGACAGCTGGTATGGACGGATTAGCTAGACAACGCTCTACTACCTGCTAACCTATTACCCTAATCCGTCTTTCACAACCTCCTGCCTAAGGTCATGTGCTCAATAAGATGAATCTGTATCAAGTCATGTCTAATCACCTATCCCTAATACTTCTTCGGCCTACCGCTACCTCCCTTAAAACCACTACCCACCAACCTCTCACACCTCCATATTGGGACATTTGGGCATCTCCTTCTCACATGTTCCAAACCATCTTAATCTCACTTCCCGCATTTTGTCCTCCACCGAAGTTGTCTCGGATATACTCATTTCTAATATTATCTCTCATAGTATGCTCAAACATCCATCACAACATCCATATTTCAACAACTTTCATTCTTCTGAACATGAGAGTGAAAGGGTATTTCTTGCTTATTTAAAACCATACGAGGCTTTCTTCAATCAGCATTGGAATTCTTATATGTCTTGATTAACTACTAAAAGTGTTTTACACTATTAGCAATTGGCCAATCCACCTTATGTCAAGAGGACTCGACTAAACCCCGTTCATCATATGTTTGTGCTATTCATACAGGTAAATTAAATTAAAACACACATGTATATTCTATATAATTGAAACACTTGAAACAAGAAAAATTTTCTGTAAAGAATGGACAAGGGGATACAAGGTTTGCATACTCCCGTCTGGGGCATATTATCTCCTTTTATTTTTACAAATGAATGGGATATAATAGAGACGTTAAACATTTTTTCCAAAAAAACTCCGCACACAGTCTTCGGAGCCAGTCAGGTCAGGTCACCATGGCTTGATGAAATATATTGTTCGCTATGCACATAACTTAAACCCTAAACAGAAATATAGGATTGTGGTTTGCACAAAGAATTGAGAGTTAAGGAAATTACTTGCAAATCCCTATCAGCGAGAGAAAAAGGGAGTGGAGCCACGGGAGCCATCTGAGTAGTCAACTGAGCATTTGCAAATGGAAGGGCAGGAGCTAAATTAGGTTGACCAAATGGACTGGATTGGGCCTGCGTAATAGTACTCGAGGGGGTGGAAAAGCTGAACGGGCTCGAACTCTGGGGTGTTTGAAATAAGGAAGTTTGTTGTTGATGTGGCTGTGACTGCTGTGAAAATGGTGATGAAAATAGTGTCGATCCAAAACCAGTGCCGAAAGATGGAGTTGACGGCGTGCCGAATGCTGGGGTTGAGGAAGGTTTTCCGAATGCTGGGGTGGAAGAGGAAGTGCCGAAGGCGGAGGAAGAAGGCTGAGCTCCGAACATTGCTGCAGTGGTGGAAACGGTGAGAAAGGCCAAACCCTAGGTTAGCTTATGGAGTAGAATGACGTGCTCAAAATTATCCATAAAGGCCGGCCAACTAGTAGCATACTATGTGCTTCAAATATAATTCTAGCCCCATTTTAGTTCATAAAATTTGAGCACCTATCATCACATCATATATTTCGTATATCTATCTATGTCACAATCCAAGTGGTTGTGGCTGACACTCACATTATCTGTATGCGAATAAATGTTTTTCAACTAATTACCCCCAACCCATAGACACTCAGAAAAAATAAAATACATTTTGAAAATTAACTAACAGAACATCATTATAATTAAAGAAACCAAAAATAATCCACCATAATAACACTCCTAGAATCTGATTATCATTGCAAATAAAGACATCTACCTAGCATTGTCTCAGAATATCTCAGAAAAGAAAAGGGCAAGTAACTATCAATGCCTGGACAAGAGACATCTTCCGCGGAGGAGTAGAACAGCACATCTTGCACCGCGCACCTTTCTATTAATCTGTTGCTGCTTTAGAGTTGAGGTCAAGATGAGCTTCCGAGATTAAATTCTGCATTAGAAAAGAAGTGCAGAAATAGCGTCATTACAAACACGGTACTAGTAGGCATTATCGGCCGACATTAAATAATAACAACATACATGTAAACAACAACATGCAATTAGCTCAGAACATCATTTATATATAGACAATACTTATTCAGGATTTAAATCTGCTCAGGTGCAAACCGCCCTGCTCACTAGATTGGGCCATCACTGCAGCGGTCGCTTGACCGCTACCACGGTCTTGCCCCGGCGGAACAAGTTCGCTGCAACGGTACTGTCTTGGCAATAGCTCGACTTAGCTGCACACCCAACATTTTATTAATTCTTTTCAACATACGAGTCATTATAATCATCCATGCTATTCATAGTCCTTAATAGACAATTGACACCACCTAACCATATATAATATAGAATGAATCATTCATGATAGATTGCACAATTCAATCACGAGTTCTCATTTAACTAGTCCAACCATCAAGTCATTATAACGCCTCAACAATTCAGACGGGCAAACACATGACCACAAGTTCAGCTCAGCCAAGTACCCGCATACTTAATCTGATTCTTACATTCTTACAGTAAATAAAATAATACCACAAACAATGACATGCAAGGCACACACCTCCGTCACATCATCATGAACATTCAATTACTGAACATCGATGTACACACATGCCAAAGGGTCTTATTTCTGCCTTTTCAGTCATCACCTGCAGGGGACTCTATAAATTCATGTACGGTACTGGCATGGTACTCGCTCCCACTCATCTGCTTGTCCGGATGCTCCCCTTGAACACGAGTCACTCTACTATCATTGCTTTCCCGAATACTCCTCTCAGTTACGAGCCACTCATCTCGAGACATTCATAGTATCCACTTTTATTCTCATAATTGATATATTATCATTAAGTCCATTAGGAGGCCTTATCTTACCTCCATTAGCTTAACATTTAAACAATTCAAGATTATTCTCAACAAATACAAAAGGTTATGAACAAATTATCCACATTCACATATATATGAAGTTAAAGGTCCCAACTTTACCAATTTTTAAGTCTCAACTACCATATATATGAAGTTCTACATCACATTCATCCTAGGAAGCAACAATTACATGATTACAGACCTAGGAATCAATCGTCCTTCGATACCCAATCAATTTCCCTTACTTTCATCATTCTAAGGCTTTTCAACCTAGGATTTCGACCGTAACAGGCCCCCTATCAATTCTGCAGGGCTAGGGAATCAAAATAATAGAAGAATCAAATCAAGTTTTTTACCTTGGGAAGGGGAATTTCTCTGCTCTTGGGAAAATCACCTCTAGCTTCAAAACTTCGTGCCTTAGAATAATAAAGGCACAACCCCTTAAATCCCACTTAAAACCCACTTTTTGATTCTTGTCATCCGCTGTAGTGGTCACTTTTCCATTGCAGCGAACATGTTATGGAGATCAAGACACCGCCACGATGGACCCAATGGTTATTCTCTTAGTCCATTATAGGGAGACTCCAATCGTGATAACAATCTTACTACAGTAGAAATCCCCCTATTGCAGCAATCCCCCGTAACCACTAGCTCCCAATTCCTACTCTCAAACCACTCCCTAATTCAAAATTTTCCCTATCTCTCAATAACACCTTTCTATCCACAACATAGGCCTGTTAAGGTGTTCTGACTTATTCCCCTCGTAATGACGTACGGGTCGTTATATCAAATGATAATTAAAATATTCCCCGAACGGACTACAAAAACAAGAAAGAGAATAAAACAAATTTCATAAATAGTTGAGGATATTTGTTCCGCATGTTGACCCAAGTGGTCGTGATTGACACTCACACTATCCCCTTCGATGGCGAACCAATATTTTCCAACTAATTACCTCCAATCCATCGACATTCAGAAGAAATAAAACACATTTTGAAAATTAACTAACGGAACATTGTTACAATTAGAGAAACCAAAAATAATCCACCATAACAATACTCACAGAATCTGATTCTACAGGGTTAGGGAATCAAAATAATAGAAGAATCAAATCAAGTTTCTTACCTTGGGAAGGGAAATTTCTCTGCTCTTGGAAAAATCGCCTCTACTTCCAAAACTTCGTGCCTTAGAATAATGGGGGCACAACCCATGAAATCTCACTTACAATCCACTTTCTAATTCTCATCGTCCACTGCAATGGTCAATTTTTCACTGCACCGGACACGCTATGGTGGTTAGGACACCACCATGATAGATCCAACAGTTATTCTCCTGGTCCATTATAGCGGAACTCCAATTGTGATAACGGTCTCGCTGCAGCGGAACCTCCTTGCTGTAGCGGTTCCCCATAACCAGTAGCTCCCAAATCTTGCTCTCAAACCACTTCCCAATTCAGAATTTTCCCTATCTCTCAACAACACCTTCCTATCCATAACTTAGGCCAGTTAAGGTGTTCTGACTTATTTCGCTCATAATGATATATAAATCATTATATCAGATACCAATTAAAATACCGTTCGTCCCCAAACGGCCTATAAAAGCAAGGAAGAGAACATACCAAATTCCACAAATAGTTGAGGATATTTGTTTCGCATGTCGGCCTCGGTCTCCCAAGTGGCTTCCTCTATGGAACAATACTTCTACTGGGCCTTTACCATTGAAATCTCCTTTGATCTCAACTTGCAGATCTCTCTATCTACTATAGCCACTAGGTCCTCCTCATAGGACAAGTCCTCATCCAGTAATACCGAGTCCCATTTGATTATGTATGACCTATATCTATGGTATTTCTTCAACATGGAAATATGGAAGGTGGGATGTATTTTTGACAGTCCTAGCGGCAATGCTAATTCGAAAGCTACTTCCCTCACACGTCGGAGAATCTCGAACGACCCAATGTATCTCGGGCTAAGCTTACCCTACTTCCCAAACCGCATTACCCCCTTCATAGGGGATACCTTAAGCAACACTTACTCTCCCACGATGAACTCCATATCTCTCACTTGCCTGTCTACATATTTTTCTGCCTTCTTTGAGCAGCTACAAAATGTTCTTGAATCACCCGCACCTTTTTTAAGGATTCTTAAAGCAGGTTAGAACCCCAAGGTCTCACCTCAAATACGTCGAACCATCCAATTAGAGACTTGTATTTCCTCCCATACAGAGCTTCAAATGGTGCCATGCCAATATTCGAATGATAACTTTTGTTATAAACAAACTCCGACAAGGGTAAGAATTTATCCCAATGGCCACCAAAAAATTTATCACACAGGCCCGGAGCATGTCCTCTAACACCTCCTTTCCGACTATCCGTCTATCTGCCGATGGAAGGCTATGCTCAATCCAACCTGGTACCTAGTTTTTCCTGCAAAGTCCTCCAAAAATGGGAGGTGAACTGAGTACCCCTATTCAACATGATTGAAACTGGCACCCCATGCAACCGGATCACCTCCTTCATATACAACTTGGCTAGTCTCTCAACATTGTAAGTTACCTGAACAGGTAAGAAGTGGGCAGACTTAGCCAGTCTATCAACAATGACCCAATTGGAGTCAAACTTCCCCAATGTCTTTGGAAGACCAATCACGAAGTCCATCGCTATTCTCTCTCATTTCCACTTTGGGATGGGCATCCTCTGAAATACTCCCCCAAGCTTATGGCGCTCATACTTCACCCGCTGACAGTTCAAAAACTAGGCGACATACTCAACAATGTCCCTCTTCATTCTTCCCCACCAATAATGTCGCTTCAATTCATGGTACATTTTAGTAACCATAGGATGGATGTAGTACCTCGAGGTGTGAGCTTCTAACAGGATGGTTTTAATCAGCTCGTCAACTCGAGGGACACACACACATACCTTTATCCTTAGGACCCCTTCGTCGTCTAGAACTACTTCCTTAGCTTCCCCCTGTAGGACCTTGTCCTGAATCTTACTTAGCTTCGCATCCTCAAACTGTCTGGCTTTTATCTCTTCTAATAGTGATGACTTAGCCTCCATGCTAGCTAGTATCCCACCTATTTCTGTCAATGAAAGTCTTATCAAGTTGTTCTCTAGTGTCTGGACTTCTCAGGCCATCGACCACCGAGTAGCTTCCAAGCAAGCTAGATTGCTCATATTAACTACTTTCTGGGTCAAGGCATTGGCCACCATGTTTGCCTTTTGTGGGTGGTATAGGATTGTCACATCATAATCTTTAAACAGTTCCATCCATCTCCATTGTGTCAGATTAAGATCTTTCTGTGAGAACACATACTATAGGATGTGATAGTCCATGAACACCTCACAACGAGCCCCATATAGGTAGTGCCTCTAGATTTTCAGAGCGAACACCACCGCTACCAACTCCAGTCATGTGTGGGGTAATTCTTCTCATGCACTTTTGAGGCAACTCCAGGTCATGTGTGGGGTAATTCTTCTCATGCACCATCAACTGTCTCAAAGCATAAGCAATGACCTATCCTTCCTGCATTAACACGGCACCCAACCCAAATCATGAGGCATCACAATAAACTACGAAAGATTTACCTTCCACCAGTAGAACCAGGATTGGTGTCGTGGTTAGCAGGGTTTTAAGCTTCTAAAAACTCTCTTCATATTTCTTTAACCATTAAAAGGAACATCCTTCTAAGTCAACGTTGTCAATACCGAGGCAATAGATGCAAATCCCTTCACAAACTAGCGGTAGTAACAGGCCAGCCCCATGAAACTCTGAATCTCTGTCATTATAGTAGGCCTAGCCCAGTTTTGGATTGCTTTCACCTTAATGCCCTCCTTGGAGACTACATGTCCTATAAAGGATACCGACTCCAGCCAAAATTCACATTTAGTGAACTTGGCGTACAGTTGTTTCTCCTTCAACAACCCTAGCACAATCCTCAGATGGTCCTCATATTCCTGCTTAGCCTTAGAGTATACCAAGATATCATCAATGAACATGATTAGAAATGAATCTAAATAGGATTTGAAGATACCATTTATCAAACTCATGAATGCTTCTGGAGCATTAGTGGGTCCGAAGGACATGGCTAGGAACTCATAATGTCCATACCTAGTCCAAAAAGCTGTCTTTAGAATATCCTCAACACGAATCTTTAGCTGATGATAGCCCAAACTCAGGTCAATCACGGAGAACACCACTACACCCTGTAACTGATCAAACAGGTCGTATATTCGAGGAAGAAGGTATTTATTCTAGATGGTTAACTTATTCGGCTGATAGCAATCAATGCACATCCGCATACTATTGTCCTTTTTTACAAACAAGATCGGGGCACCCCACGGAGAGACACTCGATCTGATAAACCCCTTACTAAGTAGTTCTTGCAACTATTCCTTGAGTTCCCTCAACTCAGCTGGTGCCATTATGTACCGTGGTATAGAAATAGGTTGGGTCCTTAACTCTAAATCTATACAGAAATCAATATCGCGGTCCAGCGGTATGCCAGGCAGATCCGCGGGAAATACCTCTAAGAATTCACAAACTACTAGGACCGGCTCTATAGNTGCCCAAACTACTAGGACCGGCTCTATAGAAGGACCCTCATAACTGGTATCCCAAATATGAGCTAGATATACTGAACACCCCTACTCTATCAATTTTGGGGCACGAATATAAGAGATGAGTTTCTTAGGAGCAGGGCTGCAATTCCCTTTCCACTCTAACCTGGACGACCGTGGGCCCAATATGGTGATTGTCTTAGTATGACAATCCAGAATGGAATGATAAGGAGACAACCATCTTATCCCCAGAATCAGATCAAAATCTACCATGTCTAAGATCACCAAATCTACCAGAGTATCAGAACCCATGAAGTCAACAATAAAATCACGACAGACCCTATCCACCACCACAGAATCCCCAACAGGAGTATACACATGGATAGGATTATCAAGTGCATCACAAGAAAGATTCAATCCAAAAGAAAAATAAGCGGACACATAAAAAAAGTAGAACCAAGATCAAACAAAGTCGTAGCCATTTTATTGCACATAAAAATCATACTTGTGATAAAGACATCAAAAGCCTCTACCTTGGGCCTACACGAAAATGCATAGAAGTGGGATTGATTACCCACCCCTGTTGGGCTGTGCGACCCTCCTACTGGACTGATTGCCACCCTTTCTAACCTAGGCACCTCCTCTACCTGACTGAGTGTCACCTCTAACTACTGGCTGATTGCCCCTCCCTAACTTTGGGTGATCCCTGCTGAAAGCACTCCCTCCTCTCACAGTAGGGGCTAGAGCTCGATGAGTTGGGTGCAAAATAATCTGCCCGCCCTAACCAAATCTAGGGCACCATCTGCGGATATATCTATACTCTCCGCACTCATGACACACCTTGTCAATCACTGGTCTCTAAGTCAGAACATAAGAAATAGGACGAGCCCCAATATTCGAGTGCACTATTTGGTTAATCCCGACTATACCTGCTGGTTGTGGTGTGGTCTCTGGCAGACCCCCAGCTAATACTTGCATGATTGACTAAATAGAGCGTCCTGAGTAGTCCTGAGGTACCGGAGTCCTAGCAAAAGAATCGCTGTAAGAACCCATCTTCCGAGCCTTCTTCTCGGAATTCTTCGCTTAACCATCATGTTTCATACCCTCCAAATTTTTCACATACTCCACTACTTCCTGAAAGGTCCTACCTACAGAGACCATCTTAAGGGCTGACCACTGGAGACCCACATTCAGACCTTTAACAAATTTCCTGATCCTTTCCTCCTCTATGGGCAGTAAGGGGAGAGCATACCTAGATAGTGAGTGGAATCAGGCCTTGTATGCTGCGACTGAAGAGCTCCCCTGGTCAATCGTGGTGAACTCGTCTCGCCTACTATCTTTAAGGGTATGGGTACAAACTTCTCCAGAAATGTGGAGTAGAATTGCGTCCAAGTCAATGGTGGTGACCCTGCTGGTCTGTATTCCATAAAAGCCCTCCACCAAAGCTTAGCATTATCCATCAGTTGAAAGGTGACAAACTCTATCCCGTACTTCTCCACTGCCCCCATTTTGTGGAGCCTCTCATGACAGTCAATGATGAACTCATAGGCGTCCTCCGCCTAAGTACCGTAGAAGGTGGGAGTCTTTATCTTGGTGAACCTCCAGAATAAGCCATGTTCCCTTCCAATCATTACCGGTCCAGCTACCGGCCTTGGGAACATCACCGCCTCTAACATAATGCGGGGAGCCACCACAACCACATGATGTATCCCTGACTACTGCCGTGTAGGATTTGCTGGCACTGCCCCATTACTAACGAGGCCACTAAGAAGGTTAATAACCTAAGCAAGGTCCTCAGAGGATGCTGGAACGGCTACAGCCTCTCCCTGGGTGGGAACCTCCACCTCCACAAGCACCCTTTCTCGCATCACTGGTGGTACAGGAGATGTTGATCTCTCTAGAACTGGAGAAGGATCGGGGGGCCCTCCTCTGGAAGCAGTAGGCCTCTGCCCGTGACCTCTACCTCGTCCTCTACTGCGAACTACGGCTGTTGCTGCTAGCTTGGGTGCTTCCTCTCTATTCCCGCCTGCACGTGTTCTCACCATCTGTGAGGGAAATAAAGAAGAATATTTAGATACCAATTTGTATCACCAGATACCAATTGGAATCAAGTAGTCACATCAAAAGGAAAGAAAGAAGGGAGTTTTTATAAAGTCTTATAGCCTCTCAATGATAAGTTATGGATGTTTGTGCACTGATCCGCGAGACTCTACTAGACTCTTCTTCGTGCAATGAGATCAACGAACCTAGGTCTCTAATACCAACTTTGTCATGATTCAAGTGGTCATGATTGGCACCCACACTATCCCCTTCGGTGGGCAAACCAATATTTTCCAACTAATACCCCCAACCCATCGATATTCAGAAGAAATAAAACACATTTTGAAAATTAATTAATAGAGCATCGTTATAATTAGAGTAACCAAAAATAATCCACTATAACAACACTCCTAGAATGTGATTCTACGGGGCTAGGGAATCAAAATAATAGAAGAATTAAATCAAGTTTCTTACCTTGGGAAGGGGAATTTCTTCGCTCTTGGGAAAATCACCTTTTGTTCCAAAACTTCGTGCCTTAGAATAATGGGGGAAGAACCCCTGAAATCCCATTTAAAACCAACTCTTTGATTCCTGTCATCTGTTGTAGTGGTCACTTTTCTGCTGCAGCGGACATGCTATGGTGGTTACGACACCACCACAATGGATCCAACGGTTATTCTCTTGTTCCGTTACAACGGGACTCTGATCGTGATAATGGTCTCGCTGTAGTGAAAATCCCCACTGCAGCAGTCTCAGGTAACCAGTAGTTGGGCCTCGTATGCTGTAACTAAAGAGCTTCCCTGCTTAAATGGTGGTGAACTCATCCCACTATTATCTCTCAGGGTACAAGGTATGTACTTCTTCAGAAAAGTGGAATAGAATTGGGTCCCGATCAATGGTGGCGACCCTGCTGGTCTGCACTCCACAAAAGCCCTCTACTAGAGCTTAGCATCACCTGTCAACTGAAAGGTAACAAACTCTACCCTGTACTTCTCCACTGCCCCCATTTTGTGGTGCCTCTCATGACAGTCAATGATGAACTCGTAAGCGCCCTCTACCTCAGTACCATAGAAGGAGGGAGGCTTTATGTTGGTGAACCTCCAGAACAAGTCATGTTCCTCTCCAGTCATTACCCGTCCAGCTACCGACCTCGGAAATATGATGTCGTCCAAATTACACCTTACAATTGAGATATAAGCGGTCTATTGTCAAATATAGAACCCAACAAAGGTTGAGGTCAATCCCACAGGGAATATGGTAAGAACTTAAGTTAATGCGAATAACTATTACTATTGACTTACTTATTTCCAAAAGGGAAAAATATAGAATAATAAACAAAGTAAAATTACTGAATGTTGAAATCAAATTTGATTTGTATTCAATTAATGATTTGACTAGAATTGTATTCCCCAAGATTTCATAACCACAAGGCTTTTACACTAGTGATCTATTCCGGTGTTTAACATGCAATATTGGTAAGTTAGGTTCACCTAAATGGTTGGTCCCCTACCTAGATGATTTTCACTACGTAACTTGGTCCGTATATAGGTGTACTTTAGTTGACCCTTACCCTTAATATCAGATTAGCTATTCCCGGAAAAGTTCAAGCTATTAGATGAGGGTTGATAGCCTCAAATCTCCATTGTTAATCCCTTTTTCCATTCTTTACCTCCTTGGTTCGGTAAGTAAGAATAAGACAAGTCCTAACGTTTGCAACAGTCAAAAATCAATCAAAATGAAGGGAAAAACAATACATGCATAAAACCCCATTCAAGAATCACTAAGTGTTTTTATCTATGTGTATTAATTCATCTTGGCTCCCACAAACCTAGTTTATGGGTTTAGCTACTCATATTTGTATGATCGCAATCACAAAATATTGAAGAAATCATAATTGCAACTTACAAATTATTGTAGAATAAAAACCACATAGATTGAATAAAACTCCAATGTTGCTTTCATTTCGAATCAAGAACAATTGTATGAAAATCCTCCCAAAATTCGCCTGAAAAATCGTTCCAGAATCGTCTCTTAAAAATAAACCTAAATTGGGTATTTATAATTCTAAGAAATTCTTTTCCTAAATAAAACTGAAAACCAGGTCGGCAGTGGCAATGTGCTAGGTGACAGGTCGTTTGGCTTTCTGACGAGTCATTCCTTGCTTATATTAGTCGTCCTCAGCATCGCACCCAATTGTGGCAATGGGTCACCTAACTACTCGTCGTGCCTGAGCACGAGTCGTTAGGTCCCTCGTGGACTGACTCCTTCAAAAACTCCAGTGCACTTCACGGATGGCTCTAGTGTCCTGCCAATGAGTCGTTTCATCTCATGACGACTCTTTATGTCTGTCGTCAACTTTACCGCCACTTTGTTGAAATTTTCTCTTCGATTCCCAACGATTGACCTCACGACTCGTTACCAGGTGTAATGAGTCGTCCCTCCAACTCATCAAGTACACTTCCTTGCTTATTCCAAACTCCAACTTTTGCCCACGCTTTAAGCAATGGGTCATGCCTCCTGCTAACGACTCGTTAAGTGCCTAACAGTCACCTTTCAGTTATTTGTAGCATTAGTTTGACCATATTCACTTCCAAACCTGTTTTCCTGCACATTAAGCACAAAACACATCATACCCATATAAACATACCTGGAATGTGCATAATTTCTTGGTTTTAAGCATCGAAAGTGTCGTAAAATCACAACACATCAACACCCTCAACTTAGAACTTTTGCATGTCCTCAGGAAAAAACAAAATAAAACAAAACAAACTAAACTAATTCGACGCTTCAATTAGAAGAACTCTAGGAAACTTACAACAGTCACAATTTCATATCAAAATCAAATTTTCTAACCCCTCCCTCATCGTATCAACTCAAAATACTATGCATATGAAACATTTCCAAACATAACACATAGGAATCAAAACATGGCAAAATATTGTCACCTGCAACCATGCAATAAATCTATAACACTGCCCAAACAATTTGCAGACGATTTTTTGTTGACCAAATGCTCTCACCTCAAAGAAGTCCCACTCTCACACATGTGTATACGATTAACTCAATATATTTTTCTTGGGACTAGGTAAGATCCACTCACTCTTACAAAGAAATTCGAACTGCGTGCATACAATACCATTTTTTTCCTTTACTTTCAATACCTTGTTTTCTGATAAGTAGCTAGGATCACTATAGGGCTTTCTAGGCTTGTAACATAGGCTCGGGCTTGGGTATGGTACATATGGATTTAGTAGCTCAACCCTCCTTGGTACTATGCCTTTAGACTCCACTTTTCACCTTTAGTTCTATTTTCTCCCTTTTTCCCTTTTTCTGTTGTTTCTTTTCTTTGCTTTAGCAACTTCGGATAGTTTTTTTTTAATTCAACACTCATTGATGTCATCCATTATTTTGTTCTTTTCTTTTCTTACTTTTTTGACAATAATTTTTTTTATTTTTCTTTTGATCATGCATACCGCACCCGCTCTTTTTCTTTTTCATTATCCAACTTTCTTTCCACCCGACTCTTCTTACTCACCCCTATAATAGCCACCTTCAACTTAGGTGATTTGCCTGAGTTGAGGTTCACAATGTCCAAGGAGGGACCGGGGCCAAAACAGGTTCATTCATAATAAAATCAGGCAGGTGAATTGGTGTAAACGAAAAGAAAGGTCAATTTAAGCTCAAACATTTGAATAAAGGGATTTTTATTCACATTTGATAGGTTTTTTTAGGCTAAATTGTACTTATAAATCAAAAACGACCTATGATCCTTTCCTAGTTTTCTATCCTCTATCTCGGTACGACTGACCAGACAAGTTCTAGATTGACACACACAATCGAATTCAGCTATTTAACCTCACTCACACATAGCAAAGGTCAACATCATCACTTCCACCAATTGCTAGTTTCGGTAAAGCCATACAATGATAAACAAGTTTACAATTTCAATGCCATACAAAGATTCACAAATGTTATACTTGTTAACTTTCACATACATATATACAAAAATTTCGGAGGGGTATCAAATTATCAAATATCAAAATATCAAACAGTTTTAGCTCTTGACTGCTTTCAGTTTTCCTTCTTTCTTCCAACTGACAAAAAACAAAAAAAATCCTAAATATGTCGGTTCTACTATATATGGAACACCCGAGGGAAAAGATATCCGGCAAGAAAAATCCTCGGGTTATGTTCAACAAAACAGAATGTACAGGTATCCCTCCCCACCCCATCAAGAAAGCATGTGTCGTCCCCGATGCATATATATACCAAACAAAAACTAAGGAAATAGGGAACATACCTATGCGACCTAAGTGTCAACTACCTGGCCTATGGAGGGTTAGATACGCCTCCAATGTTATCTCCAAATTTACCGACTTGAATCGGTGCATTCTCAAATCCTACAGAGCTCGTTCCTTCTCCATGAACTCTCGCTGCCTCAGTCTCGGCTCTCTGTTGAGCCTCCTCTCTCGATTCGTGCAGCGCTCTCTTCATCTCACTTCGCTCCCATTTTTGCTGACGGAGCAGAGAAACATCATCATCAACACTTGCCTCCTCACGAGGCCTCTTCCCCTTGTTATGTGCCACCGGCTCCTCCGTGATGAAATCAAAAATAGGTGGACATTCCTCTTCAAACTCATCATCTATCACGGGGAGTACCGGTAGAGGTACCGTAGCTACCTGTCATGCGGCCAAGTCCCGCATCTCGGATCGTAGCACTCCTAGCTCTGCGTATCATCTAGATAATTTCGACGCCTGTAACTGTGTAAGGCGTTCATCCATCCTCCTCTCAAAAGCATCTAGTCGCCCATGCATTGAACTGGATAGTGCCTCCAACTCCTTTGTCACCCACGGCTTAACCTTCTCCATCAAGACTTTGACCTGTAGAGCCGTGTGTGCCTGCTGCTTCTCGGCCTTAGCTAGCCGCCTAGCCATATCAACCAAAAATTCCTGTGAAACTGTGACTAGGCCGGCTATGGTGGCTCGTGGAGGCGCAACTGGTGGTCTCGGGGCTACTGAAGTAGATGAAGACTCAGGAATATTGGCGGGTGTGGAGGTATCCGCTACATCTGTAGCCTCAACCTGGCTACCTGTCTCTTTGCCCTCCATAGGCTCAGCTGCCAACTCAGCGATCTCTGCTGCATCAATCTGCATCCCACTACCAAAAGCCTATGCTAATATTGTTGCTCCCATGGATGCAGCTGCCCGAGTCCTCACCCTCGATACCTGGTTTGTATCATCTTGAATCAACCTAATATCGGTAATCTTCTGGACCACCACTCTTTGGTCCACTGATGGAAATACCGGTACCTTTGACTCCTGACAGAGTCTCTCAATCAAACATGGAAATGGAATGGTAGTTCCATCATTGATCTCCCACTCTCGAATCTCCTGTGCAATATATCGTGGGAAGTTGATGGCATACCCCTCCATTATGCTAGCTACCAGAGCTGCTCTGTCAGGTGAAAGTACATCGTCATTGCTGGTTGGTACCAGCCTGTGCCGCACTAGTGACCATTAAAACTTTCCCTGAAAATCCAACGTGGCCTTCTTTATCTGCGACTCTGTACCATGTAGCCATTCTACCAGTGGACCCCTCATAGAAATAATCCTGGACAACCAAGTGTACTGCTGAATGCGCTCCTTGCTATTCAACTTCTTTGTTTTGACTTTCTTCAGCTCAGATAGCCTGTGATCAAATTCTATTGTGTTCGACAGAGCCTGATAATCCGGCCCGTACAACATTCTAGAGATCGTCCGCTCAGAAATGTCAACTGGAGTCTCTCTCACTAGTACCTGAGTCAATGTGGGCCTCTTCTTCCAATCCTGGCCTCCTAATTCCAACCGCTGCAAGGTGGCTGCATATGCTTCATAGAACTCTCGCACTAAACACAGGCTATAGCTACCTGAACGCTCGGTCAACCACCCGAACTTGTATTTATCAAAAACTGCCTATAGCTCTGGGAGATCTTTATGCCCTGTGGTTACTATCCTTGGCTCCTCATATATGCTCCTCTTCGGATTTACTTTTTCATTAGGAGCAATATCTCGATTATATATAGCCCGCATGCCATGGACACACCATCTCCATACATTTTTCGGTTGCTCATTTGATATGTCCGAGGACTCCGTCAGCTCATTATCAGAATCCCCTCGCTGGGCATGTGATTCATCAACTCTCTCTGTATTGTGACCAGCTGTGGGATCCTCGGGAACCAGTGCAGCTGCAGCCCTAGCACTCTCATCAGTGCGGCTGGGCGGATCTCTTACAAGTGGAGTGAGAGTATCAACCCGGGCTGTCGGATTTGAACTTTGTTGAGCTCTAGCCATGGTAGATCTCGTCACTAGCTGCTCCTCTGCTACTTCATGTTCCTCCTCAGAGCCACTCGACAGTTCATAGGATGATGGATCATCATGCAGTCTACGGTATGAGGGTTGACTGCGCTCAGTTGCTTGCTTCTTTGTTGGACCCTTCTTTGGTATACCTCTGGGAGCCATTGTACCTGTGGAAACAATGTTAGTGTGCAAGATGAGATGAAATAGAAACTATTTCTAGGCTGGTGCCCAGTGGTCCTGGCGGGTGACTAAACGAGTCGTTGCCACTGGCAACAACTCATGAGGTCACTCGTTGTCTCAGGCCGGCCTTCTTCAAGTTGGTCCAGTGTACTTGACGACTGGTCCCAACGAATCGTTACCAAAGGCAACGAGTTGTTAGGTCAGTTGTTAGATACACTACCTCATTAGTTTATTTTTCCTACTCAGGACGAGCTACATAACGAGTCGTTTGGTGATCCAACGACTCGTGATGTGGTTCGTGCCCAAGAGTATCTGTTCATCTTCCTCCTCTTTCCAGTTTCAATCCAACAAACACAAAACTCAATCTAAAATCAACCCAAGTGAATATACAATCGAAAATCATTGTTTAACTCTTCCTAGGGTTTATTTACATCACGAGGAACATATAAACACCATATTAATTGAACTAAATTCAAGCTCATTCACACATAGGTCATCGAAATTTCTTGATTAGTAATAGTGATATTCAGATTTCAATGGGGAAAGAGTACTCACAATATGCTTTGAACAATGAAGGAGTGCAATTGTGTGTGCTTGAGTGATCGGGCGCGCAAGGTTGAAGGTGATTGTCGATGGGGTTTTAGTGAAGAAGAAGAAGAAGAGAAGAGGGAAATTTGAACGGAGGGATACTGGTGCGATTTTGGAAAAGGGAAAGAATTGGGTTTTTAATTGATATAACTTAAAAGCACCCCAATTCCACTCTTGGGTCGGGTCGATAGTAATTAAATAAAATACCCGACGACTAACTACACTAGTCGTTCAGTACTGAGATGACTCATTTTGATCCTTCATTCTTTTTCCTGAGTTCGATAACTTACCTGGGACCTAACGAGACACGTAACAACTCGTGGTGTTACCCAACAAGTCATTGCCTGAGTCATGGTCCTTGGCTTGATATAGCTTCAGGACGAGCCACTTAATGACTCGTTTGGTCTCCCAACTATTTGTTAAGTGCGTCGCTGTCCACCTTTTCCTTTTAGTTCAAACTTTGCTCCAGTGTACATGACGGGGGACCCAACGATTCGTTCCTTTGATAAACGACTCGTGAAGTCACCCGTTGCTCCCCTATTTTCTGCAGTTCTCTTCACGACTTTACTGAACGAGTCGTCACATCAGACGACTGATAATGCTAAAACCACACTTCCAACTGAAGTATGAAGCAGACGTTGTCAATAAAGAACCCAAACTTATAGGTTGGGGTCGAACCCACAGGAAATATGGAAGATATAGATTACAGTCAGTAGATGAACTTGTATGGTAATTACTTCACAAAGGGGGAATTCTTATAAAAAGAAATAATAAAAATAAGCACCAGTCACGATTATACTTGTGAATCAATAATTAAAGGATAACTAGGGTTTATGTTCCCCATGGGTTCATAAAAGCTTTGGGTATATACTTGTAATCTTTACCAATACGTACTTACAGAACTGATAACTTAGGTTCATTCAAACGATCGACCAATCCCTATTGAATGACTATCCTTAATTCCTCGACCAAGTCTCATGAGTTTTGCAAACTAACCGTTATCACTAAGTTCCAGATATAACTATCCTGCGACCACAGCTCAAGTTAATACAATGATCATCAA
>JACEIK010000470.1:103562-119002 GCA_018107945.1 Datura stramonium | reverse complement strand
GCGTTTGAGTATTTATAGGATTGATAATAAATTATTTGTATGATTTGATATTAATATTTTTGTATTAAAAGTTAGGAATTGAGAATCTGTACGAATTCATTAAATATTGTTCATATTTAATCTACTTAAAATTACAAAAAAAATATAATTATTTACCTTATTTATAGGAAAGATACCATATCTAATGTATTTATCCTTTACTCATTTATAAAGTATATATTGTAAATTATGTAATTTAAAAAATAATTGTAGTTTATGATTTTTTAAAACTTATTCGCTAGTATTTATGTAACTTTCCCTTAAAATAGTGTAACAACTTAGCAAATTGGGCCTTGGCCCATTAAATTATTTAAGAAGAAATTTTCATAACTAGCGATATTTTTAAAAATAATTACTCTATGTAGTGATAGTTTTGAAAATTACAAAAATTGGCGAGTTTTTTCAGTTACTGATACATTATATCTTAAAAGTATACATCTGTATCTAATTTACAAACCCTTTAAAAACTCCCTAATTAGTAGTGGAACTAATTTTGTATAATAGAAAAGGTGTGCTTAATGGGAGTAAATCACTAAAATATGAGCTCGTTCTTTTTTTTTTAACTATTTTTTTGCTGAAGATTAAAGAGATTTAATAATATACTGTAATGATCCAGACGACGTTACGGGATAGTTAAGGGCATAAAACACTGAAAATATGACTAAGGAGGAGATAGAGAGGTGGTGAAATAAGCTAAGTATAGAGCTGTGCATTTTGAGTAGCTATTATCCGAGGGACCACTGCAGTGATGGGATCTTTGCTGCAGGGAGACCGTGGTAGCGGTCGGAGTCCTGCCTTGGTGAAAATTGGAGAGTGAATATTTGGACCGCCGCAACGATCCTATGGCCACTGCAGCGGGAAGGTAACCACTGTAGTGGGTCCACTGCAGTAGGAAGTTAACTGTTGAAGTGGATTACGAAAATAAAAAAGTGGGTTTAAGTTGGAATTACGGGATTTTCAACTTATATTTTCCAAAATTCGATGAGGAGGTCTAGAGGACGGAAAAACTCTCCAGTGTAGTAACCCCTTCACCTAAGGTAAGATTTTCGACTCTCTATCTCTAAAGTGAGTAGTTTTAATCCTAGAAGCTTTGTAGACCTCAAAAGGTGGGAATTTTGTAGAAGAAGAAACCTAGGTTGTTAACTAGGGGTGAATTGTAAGGTGATTAGGGGGTGAATTGGGTTGGGTTGATAAGTTTTGATCACTCCCCAGAATCACGTATTGGGAACAAGGGTTGCTCGGAAAATTGAATTAGAACCGAGTAGAATTGGGGTTTTACTTTCGAAAATACCCCAAGGAGAGGGTTTGATCTGTTAGACTCTAAATTGAAGGGTAATTAACGAATTACTCTTGTGTTATAGATTTCACTCATTCCGAAGCTTTGAGGAAAACTAAGGCTCCCGCGGAGTATTTGAATTATTACCTTCCAAATCGACGTAGGTTATGGTTTGTAGGGATAGACCTATATAATGGCATGTATTGGGTGCAGTGTTGATATATGATTGGTCTTTAGACGTTTATGTGATATGTGAGTCTATTATTGTTAAATTATCTTATGAACGTGTCTAAGATGTAATATTGAATTATGATGACTTGTTTAAAGATTGTGTATATATGTTAATGTAATTACCTGTGATGAATGGTTGGTAAACTGATCCCACTCTATTAATAAGAGAATTGTTAATTGATGATGGCTTATTTGAGATGTAGATTCTAACTTTCTGTATGCTGCAATAATGCACTTTCCATGCCTTTTATGAGAATGATGAATGAAAAGATTTGATATCATAAAATGAGAGGCTCGAGCCCGAGGGGAGTATCTAGGTGAGCGAATAACATTATTTGAGTGGTTCGTGTCCGAAGGGAGCATTTGGACGAGTGTATGAGTGGAAGCGGGTGCCACATCGGCACAGTACATGGATTTCTAGAGTCCCTTGCAGGTCATGACTGGATGGCCATAAATAAGACCCCCTGACATCTATGTACATGATTTGTATGGCTGAGTGTTAAGGGAGATGGCGAAGGCGTGTGCCCCTCATGCTACCCTTCGTTGTGTTGTTTGTGTATTTGTTCGTGATTTCATTTATGTTCATGAGGTGATATATGAACATGCTACGAGAATATGCAAAATTATCATGGATATGATGCAAATTGATAATGATGAACATGGTGTTAATGCTAAGTTCAACTTTGTTACGATGAATAGTTGTTAAGTAGTTGTTGCTATGAATAACTGAGGATTTGTAGCTCTTAATAGCTATTGTGATTGTTGTTTTATTATGGTTGTTTGATGGAATTATGAAGTATGTGAAATGTTAATTGTTGATCTAATGAAATATGGAATGGATGAACTGAGAAGAGTGCAACACATCGAGCTACTGTCTACGTAGTGCCACTGCAGCGGAACCATTTCTGCTGTGGTGGAGAGGCCTAATCCAGTGAGCAAGCTGGTTGATTCCTGAGTAGAGCTAATGTTCATATAATGGCTTGTATTTCCGTATAAAGCTGAGGACCCTTTTTATATCGTTATTGCTGCAATTATCTATTATTATGTAAGGTCGGCCAATGATGCTTAACAGTGTCGGGTCATGTACTAACCCTATCACTGCATTCTTTTCTAAGTGCAGAGTTAGAGCCCGGTAGTTCTTCGCGCCCTTACCTGTGAACCAACAGCTTTTTGTGGATTAAGAATGTGAGCAAATGAGGATGTAGATCACTCCTTCACTGCAGATGTCCTTCTTTCGGACATTCGAATACTTTATTTCATTTTTAGTTTTAGTTCCTTTGTTGTGGAAACATACATCTTGTGCACTGACTTTCAGGTCTTGGGTAATTTTTTTTCTTGTAATGTTAGTTTAAGCGGTTGATTCATGATGTGAAGTATTTCAATAACTAAATATAGCGTGTACCTTTTGCATGTCTCATTTTGGGGGTAGTATCAGAATTCGCTGGTTCACCCACTGAAGGGTTAGTATA
Source organism: Datura stramonium (assembly GCA_018107945.1). NCBI lineage: Eukaryota > Viridiplantae > Streptophyta > Magnoliopsida > Solanales > Solanaceae > Datura > Datura stramonium. Next base: position 115,987 of record JACEIK010000470.1, on the reverse strand, counting down.
GGTGCCAATCATGGCCATTTGGATCATGACAAAGTTAGTATCAGAGCCCTAGGTTCATTGATCTCATGGCACTAAGACGGGTCTAGTAAAGTCTCGCGGATTGGTGTAGAGACATCCGTAACTTATCTTCGAGAGCCTGCAGGACTTTAGAAAAACTCCTTCCTTCTCTTCTTTTGTGTGATTACTTGATTCCAATTGGTATCTGGTGATCCAAATTGGTATCTAACAACTTTTCTTCTTTCCTTCTTAGATGATGAGAACACGCGCAAATGGTAATAGAGATGCAACACCTGAGCCAGCAGTGGTGGCCCCAGTTCGCAGTAGAGGAAAGGGCAGAGATCGTGGCCGGAGACCCACTATGGCCGGACGGGCCTGTGCTCCTGCACCAGTCAGGGAGAGGTCTGCATCTCTCGTGCCACCAGCAGTACAGGAACGGGTGGCAGTTAAGGTCGAGGTCCTGACGCAAGGAGAAGCTCCTGCCACGCCAATGTCCTCAGAGGTCCTAGCTCATGTCCTCAACATTCTGAGCGACCTTGTGGGCACCGGGGCAATGCCAGAAACTCCAGTGGGACAACGGTCAGTAATTCAGCATGCAACCATTGTGGCCCAGCAGATTGATGACATATTAGAGGAGGTATTGTTTTTGAGGCCGATGGCAGGACTGGTGATGACAGGGGAAGAGCACGACTTATTTTAGAGGTTCACCAAGATGAAGCCTACCAGCTTCTATGATACAGAAGCTGAGGATGCCTATGAATTCATTATAGATTATCAAGAAAGGCTCCATAATATGGGAGCGGTGGAAAAGTATTGTGTTGATTTCATCTCCTTCTAGCTGATGGGTGATGCAAAGCTTTAGTGGAGGGCTTTCGTGGAGTGCAGTCCAGCAGGGTCACCACTGTTGATGTGGACCCAATTCTACTTCATGTTCTTCGAGAAATATGTTCTCCGCACTCTGAGGGATAGGAGACGGGATGAGTTCACCACCATTGAGCAAGGGAGCTCATCATTTGCTATATATGAGGCTCAGTTTCACTCTTTATCCATATATGCTCTACCCTTATTGCCCACCGAGGAGGAGAGGATTATGCGGTTCGTTAAAGGCCTGAATGTGGGTCTCCTGGTACCAGCTTTGCAGATGGTCTATTTGGGTAAGACTTTTCAGGAGGTGGTAGAGTACATAAAGTCAGTTGAAGGGGTGAGGCAGGAGGGTTATGCTAGAAATACCTAGAAGAAGGCTTAGAGAGTTGGCTCTTTCAGTTATTCTTATGTGAAGGCTCCGGCATCACAGGGTTTCTTTGGGTGCCCTATTCAGTCTTCCATGTAGGTGTCAGCCGGAGTTCCACCAGGGACAGCTCCACGACCGTTAGGTGCAGTTGGGGGTACACAGATGGTTCATTCTGATATGGGGACTCATCCTATTTCCTCTATTCTAGCTCAAAAACTAGTTATTGAGAAGGTCTGCCATGAGTGTGGTGAGTATGGCCATACCCGCAGATGGTGCCCAAGTTCGAATAGGGCGAATAGATTATCCCTTACCCAGCTCCTCGAGCTCTAGCTCCAACTGGGAGGGGAGGTAGTGCATTCAGTCCAGATCGTCGACAGATGGGACGAGGTGGTCAGTCAGCTGTTAGAGGTAGTGTTTAGCAAGGTAGGGGACGTGCTCAGGTAGGTAGGGGTGGCACCCAGGCAGGTAGAGGGGTCGCACAGCCCAACCGGGATGGTTCTCAGACTGGTAACCAGGCTCATTTCTATGTTTTTCCTAGTAGAACGGAGGTAGAGGCTTCAGACACCGTTATCACAAGTATGATCTTCATGGCCGATAGAATGGCTATTGTGTTGTTTGATTGGGCTCTACATTCTCTTATGTGTCTACTTATTTTTATTTGGGTCGTGACCTTGTGTATGATGTGCTTAATACTCCTATCCGTGTGTCTACTCCTGTTGGGGATTTTGTGTTAGTGGATAGGGTTGTTCATGATTGCATTATTGAATTCATGGGATTTGACACTCTGGCAGACTTAATGATCTTAGATATGGTTGATTTTGATATAATTTTGGGAATGAGTTGGTTGTCCCCTTACCATGCCATTCTAGATTGCTATGCTAAGTGTAACACCCCGGATAGTTTAAGCGATAAAATCATGCCTTAGAGGTAGGACTAAGAGTACCTAATAGGATAATAAGGAAGTTTTATGAGTTATTTGAATTACTCTATGATCATATTTAAGATTGGACATCGATCAAGTTATAGAACAAAATTTGAAAAAAGTTATCGCAAAATTTCCTTTTTGAGATTCCTTGAAATTTATGTCAAATGTATCAAAGTATTTCTACCATTATATAAGGAGTTATGGGGTGTGAGACCTATCAAATTAAATATCTATGATTCTATTTTCCAGTTCATCAGACTTTTCGTCAATCCGACTTTGGAGTAGAGATATATTTGCATTTTCGTGAGACCGTGCAAGCAGGCACGCCACAAGGGTCTAAGGCAGTGGAAGGCTATTTAAGTCCATTTGGTTGGTTTTTGGTCATCCAAATTCATTTTCCAGCAATCTAATTTGTAATAAACCTCTCTCAACTTCTCTCCAAGGTTTTCTTTGGGTTTTGAGGCTAGAATCCATGGGTCAACATGATTTTGGTGTCGGGAAGTCGGGAATCGCGTGTAGTCCATGGTTTGGTGTCTTTTTCGGGCTGTTGGTGGATTTTTCGTGGTGAAGCTGTTGTTAAGACTTCTTCCTTTTTTTCTTCTTAGTGTTTAAGTTTGGTTATAGGTGTGTTCACCTCAGTAGGTTGTTGTCTCAGAGTTTCTACCGTCGAATTCTTATGAATCTTATCGGGTAAGCTTCGTTTGTCTTGTTTTGTTATTGAGTTATGTTGGATGTGATTTGGAAGAATATTTGACTTCCTTTAGGAATTATTTTAATGGTTTTCAAGTCTCAAGTTCATCTAGGCTTGAATCTAAGGTATGTGAGGCTTGTCCCTCCCTTTATCGGCATGAATTTCATAGCCGTTGTCGTCTGTGTTTACATGTGTGTTGGTTGTTTTGCGACGGCTTGTATTTTTTCTATTATTGAACTCTTTTTATTCTTTTTATATGATGATAAATGTGTGTATAAGGTGCTGGTTTGGTTGGTGGCTCGGGTGTGAGTGCGGAGAATCGTAGTCATGGCAAATTGTTAGGCTCGTCTCGAGAGGTCTGTGTGAGATGTGTGGTTCTTGTAGAAATTTGTGGTATGTTTGAGTGAATGAGATTAGGTGATCATATTTACAAGTGAATTGGGTATTATAGTAGTTAAGGTCGATGGTTGCGATGATCTTTTGTTATATTCAAATCGGCGATTGTATCAATGGCACGTGACGGTTATGGTGACACTTAGGCTGATTTGGTCGTGTCCCTTGATGTTATTGGTAAGTAGAGTGGCGTGTGGGCTGTTTTTAATGCTTGGTGATATACTTGTTAGGATGGTAATCCTTAGCTCGGCTAATGGCTCATCGGTGGACGGCTAGACGCGAAAGAATAGTAGTATGTTGTATTAGTCGGTTGTGGGGTTTGAGAGCCGATTATGGTCTGTTTGAGCATTTATTATTATTGTGTTTGCTTGTGTGTGTTGTGTTTAGGCCTTATGTCTTGGGGATACCTGATGCAAGAGAGTTGTTCCGGCTAGGGGTCGAGCCCGAGGTGCCTTGTGGCTTGTGGATACCCAACGCACGAGAGTTGTTCTGGCTAGGGGTCGAGCCCGAGGTGCCTTGTGGCTTGTGGATACCCGATGCACGAGAGTGTTTCCGACTGAGGAGTTGAGCTCATGGAGTGAAATAACCTATGGGGTTGAGAATGATGTTCTCTGTAGTGTCGAGTTGAGACATGATTTGAGAGTGGTCCGACATGTCTGAGCCTTCCTGGGATTGCGATTAGTTCTCCTAGATGGATTGAGCTCCGCTAACTGCACGCAATCGAGAGAGTGTCCAACAGTGCTTGATTGATGATGTTTATTAACTGGTGTTTAATTGTGATTTGTTTGGCATTATACTATGGTTGTTGCTTGTGTTATTTGTTATCTGATAGCAGTGGATGCTAGATGTTGGCTGGTGTTAGCTGAGGCTATTGAGAGGTCTAGAGGCGATGACAGGTAATCTGTGTAGGCTAGGTGCTGTTGTGTTGTTGTTTACTTTTAGACTTGCCGGGCTTATGGGGGCTAGGTAGGTTCTGTTTGTATGTTTTCTTATACTTGCCAGGATTATGGGGGCCAGGTAGGTTTTATGTGTTTACTTAAGTTGAGTTCTCCTTCTGCTATATCTGGTATATCTGTTGATCTCTAATCTTAGTCTTCCAGTTGTTTCTGCTTTTCATGCTCGGTACATTATTGTACTGATGCCCTAGTCGGGGTGCTACATTGATGCCTGCAGGTGATGGTGGGCTGTTAGATCAGGTTCTTGGTTGCTGAGTGGAGTTCCAACTGAGTCGGTGTGCTCCAGTACTTTCGGAGTTGCCAGAGGTTAAGTTATGGGTAGTTCGGGGCCTGTCCCAAGCAGTTAATTTCTATTATATTTTTAGAGGCTCGTAGAGACTTATTGTGGGTGCAGTGTCATTGTTATAAGCCAGGAGGGCCATGTTGTATAGTTGTTCTTTCATTCTATGGCCTTGACGGCATATTATATTTATTTTTCTTGGTTGGTCAGGTGAGCCATCTTCTGCTATAGTCTATCATCTTATTCTAATTTTATAGTTGTTGTGTTGTTGAACCTCATTGGTTTCTGGCCTTTGTTTTATTTTTAGGGCGTCGGGTATGCTCATGTCAGGGGTGGCACCAGGTGCCAATCACGCCTCCTTGAGTTTGGGGTATGACACTAAGACCGTCACTATATTGGGTCCAGGGCCGTTTAGGTTGGAGTTGAAGGGTATTTATAGCCCTACTCCTAAGAAACTTATTTCTCATCTCTGTGCCTGTATGTTGATAGAGCGAGGTTGTTCAGCATTTTTGGCGCATGTTCGTGATACTAGTTTAGAGGGTCCTTCCATAGAGTCGGTTCCGGTTGTTTGTGAGTCCTTAGAGGTGTTCCCTGCAGATTTTCCCGGCATGCTGCCGTACCGTGACATAGATTTTTGTATTAGACTTGGAACTAGGAACCAAACCCATCTCTATTCCTCCATATTGAATGGCATCTTCTGAGTTGAGAGAACTCAAGGAACAGTTGCAGGAGTTGCTTAGTAAAGGATTCATTAGACCGAGTGTATCATCATGGGGTGCGCCAGTTCTGTTTGTAAAGAAGAAGGATAGTAGTATGTAGATGTGCATCAACTACCGCCAATTGAACAAGGTAACTATTCGAAATAAGTACCCTCTTCCTCGAATAGATGATCTGTTTGACCATTACAAGGAGCAGCTGTATTTTCAAAGATTGATTTGAGGTCAGGTTATCACCAGTTGAAAATTTGGGCTGAAGATATTTCTAAGATAAACTTTCGGACCAGGTATAGGCATTATGAGTTTCTGGTCATGTCATTCGAACTCACTAATACTACGGCTGCGTTCATGAGCCTGATGAACGATGTTTTCAAATCCTACCTGGATTCCTTTGTTATTGTGTTTATTGATGATATCTTGGTGTATTCTAAGACCAAGTAGGAGAAAAAAAATCATTTAAAGATTGTGCTGGGATTGTTGAAGGAGAATCAGTTGTATGCCAACTTCACCAAGTGATAGTTTTGGTTGGAATCTGTGTCCTTTTTGGGGCATGTGGTTTCCAAGGAGGGAATCCGAGTTGATCCTCACAAGGTGGAGGTGGTCAGGAACTAGGCAAGGCTAACTAATGTGACAGAAATCTAGAGTTTTGTGGGGCTGGCCAGTTACTACCGTCGGTTCGTGAAGGGATTCACCTCTATCACTTTGGAATTGACCAGGTTGACGCAAAAGGATGTGTCCTTCCAGTGGTCAGAGGAATGTTAAACGATCTTTCAGAAACTCAAGACTCTGCTAACCAAAAAACCTATTCTGGTGTTACCCATGGAAGGTAAAGATTTTGTGGTGTATTTTGATGCCTTACAGTCTATTTGGGTGTTGTGTTGATGCAGGAAGGACATGTTATTGCGTATGCCTCAAGATAGCTGAAAGTGCATGAAAAGAACTACCCCGTGCATGATCTGGAGTTAGCAGCGGTGGTGTTCTCACTGAAAATTTGGAGGCACTATCTGTATGGAGCTCGATGTGAGGTGTTCACAGATCATTGCAGCTTACAGTATCTATTCTCCCAAAAAGATCTCAATTTGAGGCAGAGGAGATGGATGGAGTTGCTTAAGGATTACGACATCACCATTTTGTACCACCCAGGAAAGGCCAACATGGTAGCAGACGCATTGAGAATGAAGATGGTGAGCATGGGCACTCTAGCTTTCTTAGAGGCTACTCAGCAGCCGATGGCTAGGGAAGTCCAGACCTTGGCAAACAGCTTAGTGAGATTGTCGCTGACCGAAACTGGTGGAGTGTTAGCCAACTTGGAGGCTAAATCCTCGCTGTTAGAGGAAATCAAAACCAGATAGTTTGAAGATGAAAAGCTGGGTAAGATCAGAGATAAAGTCCTATGGAGAGAGTCCAAGGAAGTAGTGGTAGATGATTAAGGTTCTTGAGAATAAAGGAGGGGGTGTTCCCCGAGTGGATGAGCTAATTAAAACTCTCTTGGAAGAAGCACACAATTCGAGGTACTCCATTCACCCCGGAGTCACAAAGATGTACCATGATCTAAAACAACATTATTTGTGGGGTAGGATGAAGCGAGACATTATGGACTACGTGGCTCAGTGTTTAAATTGTCAACAAGTGAAGTACGAGCACCAAAATCCTAAAGGAGTACTTCAGCGAATGCCTATCCCCGAGTGGAAATGGGAGAGGATAGCCATGGACTTTATGGTTGGTCTTTGCAAGACTTTGGGGAAGTTTGACTTAATTTGGGTCATAGTGGATAGGTTGACCAAGTCTGCTCATTTTTGGCCAGTCCAGGTTACTTACAACGCAGAGAAATTAGCCAAACTATTCATGAAGGAGGTTATACAGTTACATGGGGTGCCTGTTTCCATTGTATCGGACATGGGCACTCAGTTCACTTCCCATTTTTGGAGGACTTTGTAGGCCGAGTTTGGTACGAGGTTGGACTTGAGCACAGCCTTCCATCCTCAGACAGAAGGGTAATCGAAGCGCACTATTCAAGTGTTGGAGGACATGCTCCGGGCATGTGTTATAGACTTTGTGGGTCATTTGGACAAGTTCTTACCCTTAGTAGAGTTCGCCTATAACAATAACTACCACTCAAGCATTGGCATGGCACCTTTTGAAGCCTTGTATGGGAGAAAGTACAGGTCTCCAATTGGGTGGTTTGATGCGTTTGAGGTGAGGCCTTGGGGGACGGATTTGGTAAAGGAGTCCTTGGAAAAGTTTCAGATAATTCAGGACCGTCTGGTAGCTGCTCAGAGTAGGCAGAAGTAATACATAGACAAGAAAGTCAGGGACATAGAGTTCATGGAAGGGGAGCAAATGTTGCTCAAGATGTCCTCCATGAAGGGGGTGATGAGGTTCGAAAAGCATGGCAGGCTCAGCCCGAGGTATATTGGGCCATTTGAAATACTCCGACATGTGTGGGGAAGTAGCTTATGAGCTGGAATTTCCGCCAGGATTGTCTGGAGTGTATCCGACATTTCATGTGTCCATGCTAAAAGAGTACCATGGGGATGGAATATATATCATCAAGTGGGACTCTGTGCTGCTTGATGAGAATCTGTCCTATGAGGATGAACCTGTAGCGATATTGGCCAGAGAGGTTCGAAAGTTGAGGTCCGAGGAGATTCCGACAGTTAAAGTCCAATGGAAGGACCTTCCGGTGGAAGAAGCCACTTGGGAGACCGAGGCTGACATGCGAGTCAAGTACCCCCAGTTATTCATAGAATCTGGTACATATCCTTCTTACTTTTGTACAGATGGTTCAAGGACGAATGGTATTTTAATTGGTAACTAATGTAACGACCCGGACTTTGTTACGGGATGGTTAAGGGCATAAAACACCGAAAAACTAACTAAGGAGGAGATAAGGAGGTGGTGAAATAAGCTAAGTATAGAACTGTGCATTTTAAGTAGCTATTGGTCTGGGGGACCGCTGCAGCGGTGGGATTCCCGCTGTAGTGAGATCATGACAGCGATTGGAGTCCCGTTGTGGTGAAAATTGGAGAGTGACCATTTGGACCGCCGCACTTATAGCCGCTGTAGCTGGTCCGCTGCATCGAGAAGGTAACCACTGCAACTGACGATGGGAATCAAAAAGTGGGTTTAAGTGGAAATTATGGGGTTTTCACCCTATTATTTCCTAAAACATGATCAGAAGGTCTAGAGGACGGAAAAACTCTCCAGAGCAGTAACCCCTTCACCCAAGGTAAGATTTTTGACTCTCTATCTCTAAAGTGAGTAGTTTTGATCCTAGATGCTTTATAGACCTCTAAAGGTGGAAATTTTATAGAGGAAGAATCCTAGGTTGTTAACTAGGACTGAATTGTAGGGTGATTAGGGGGTGAATTAGGTTGAGTTGATAAGTTTTGATCACTCCTCTAGAATCACGTGTTGGAAACAAGGGTTGCTCAGGGAATTGAATTAGAACTGAGTAGAATTGGGGTTTTACTTTCGAAAAACACCCCGAAGGGGAGAGTTTGATCTGTTAAACTCAAAATTGAAGGGTAATTAATGAATTACTCTTGTGTTGTAGATTTCATGCATTCTGAAGCTTTGAGAAAAGGCAAGGCTCCCGGAAAGAAGTTTAATTGTTACCAGGCAAGGCTCCCGGAAAGTAGTTGAATTGTTACCTTCTGAATCGAAGTAAGTTAGGTTTATAGGGATAGACCTATATAATGGCATGTATAGGGTACAATGTTGATATACAATTGGTCTTCAGAAGTTTATGTGATATGTAAGTCTATTTTTGTTAAATTATCTTATGAACGTGACTAAGATGTGATATTAAATTGTGATGACTTGTTTAAATGATTGTGTATATATGTTAATGTAATTAACTGTGATGAATGGTTGGTAAAGTGATCCCACTTTGTTAATGAGAGAATTGTTAATTGATGATGACTTATTTGAGAAGTAGATTGTAACTTTCTGTATGTTGCAATAATGCCCTTGTCATGCCTTTTATGATAATGATGAATGAAAAGATTTAATATCATAAACTGAGAGGCTCGAGTCTGAGGGAAGTATCCAGGTGAGGGAATAACTTTATTTGAGTGGCTCGTGTCTGAGGGGAGCATCTGAACGAGCGTATGAGCGGGAGCAGGTGTCACCCGGCATAGTACATGAACTTTTAGAGTCCCCTGCAGGTCATGACTAGATGGACATAAATAAGACTCTCTAATATGTGTGTACATGATTTGTATGGTTGAGTGTTAAGGGCAGATGGCGGAGGCGTGTGCCCCTCATGCTACCCTTGGTTGTGTTGTTTGCGTAATTTTTTGTGATTTCATTTATGTTCATGAGGTGATATGTGAACATGCTACGAGAATGTGCAAAATTATTGCGGATATGATGCAAAATGATAATGACGAACGTGGTGTTAATGCTAAGTGCAACTTTGTCACCATGCGTAGTTATTGAGTAGTTGTCTCTATGAATAACTGAGAAGTTGTAGCTCTTAATAGCCATTGTGATTGTTGTTTAATTATGTTTTTTTGATGGAATTATGAAGTATGTGAAATGTTAACTGTTGATCTAATGAACTGTGGAATGGATGAACTGAGAAGAGTGCAACACGTCGAGCTACTGCCTACGCAGTGCCACTGCAGTGGAACCATTTCCGCTGCGATGAGACCGCTATAGCGAAACCATTTCCGTTGCAGCGAGACCGCTGTAGAGGACAAGTGACCTCTGAAGTGAGAAGCCTAATCCAGTGAGCAGGCCGGTTGATTCCTGAGTAGAGCTAGTGTTTATATAAGGGCTTGTATTTACGTATAAAGCTAAGGACCCTTTTTATATCTCTATTGCTGCAATTATCTATTATTATGTAAGGTCAGCCGATGATGGCTACCAGTATTGTGTCATGTACTGACCCTATCCCTGCATTCTTTTCTGAGTGCAGAGTTCGAGCCTGGTAGTTCTTCACGCCCTCACATGTGAACTAGCAGCTTTTGTGGATTGAGAAGGTGAGAAAATGAGGACGTAGATCACTCATTCATTGAAGATGTCCTTCATTCGAACATTCAAACACTTTATTTCATTTTTAGTTTTAGTTCCTTAGTTGTGGAAACAGACGTCTTGTGTAATGACTTTCAACTCTTGGGTAATTTTGATTTTTTCTTTGTAATGTTAGTTTAAGCGGTTGATTCATGATGTGAAAGTATTTTAATAACTAAAGATAGGGTGTATCTTTCGCATATCTCATTTTGGGGGTAGTATCGAAATTCATTGGTTCGCACACTGGAGGGTTAGTGTGGATACCAATCACGGCCATTTGGATAGTGACATATACAATCTCCTATCTGGTTGATTTTAATATTTAAAAATTGGGGATGTTTTCTTCTTTTTTTCATTATTTCAAAATTATAATTTCAAAGGTGTTTTGATTCTTCATCTTCCATTGTATCTTCTGCAAATAACAATGTCTAATATTACCATACTGATCAATCATTCTAGGGAGTGAAATTCAAAAAATGTTTATTTTGATTATGTTATAAATAGTATTATTCATCAAAGATTATGATTCTTATGAAGAACTTGTTGCAGCAATTGTGAGGCAATTAGAGATCGATGATACTCGTAAAACTATCCAAATAAGATATATTATGGAAGATAATTTCACACCAATGAAAATATGAAAGAATCCGGGCATGAGATTGTATGTTGAGTTGAAGAAATTCAATAGGGACTTTGGAGTATATCCACTATGTATCAGTGTATTGGATAAGTCACTAGTACACAATGAGATTATGCATAGTGATTTTCATCTTGATATAGTGCATGGTGATTGTTTGAAAGATGTGAATCATGTGAAATTATCTAATACATTAGCACTAACCTCGCCTATTATAAATGAATCATTATTGATAGAAGAAGATGTGTTTGATTTCATAATTTCACATTGTGAACAAAAAAAAAAGAAACAGAAACTCAAACATATAAGGATAAAGCAACTGTCATTGCGGTGATGAGGCGGTACGCAATTAATCAAAGGTTTCAATGCAAAGTTACTAGATCTAATTCTAAAAGGTTAGCATCCCATCTAATTCTTGAGGAAAATAATATTGTATCAATAGACGGTGTATAATTGTAATTGAAAACTGTATCAATATTTCATATGATACCCAATGCGTCTGTGTCATCCTTATACTAAATAATGTGTGTATCGGTTATTGATCATGTATGTGAATATTTGTTGTTAATCAATTTTATATTGTATCATTATTTTGATTATGTAATACTAAAATGTAAATGAACTTGTATGTGCAGTTATACTATTCAGTGTGTATCTAAGGAATGTGAATGATTTTTGAAGGCATCGAGTTTGCATAAGTCTAAATTATTCAATATTAGGGAATTCAAGAACAGCCATAACTGTCCATTGAAGGATAAGGTATATTCGCAATGCCAAGCAAGTAGTGCATTGATAGGGGTATAATTACACCAAAGTATGAAAATCACAAGGGAAAGTATACACCAAGAGACATAATAGATAACATGTAACTAGATCTTATTGTGGATATTTCTTACCTGAAGGCATGACGTGCTAAGGAGAAAGTCATAAATATGTTGAGGGGTGATCCATCAAGTTCATATGGTAGATTGTCAGGTTATATGTACATGTTAGAATTCATGTATCTATTTGTATCTCTACATGCATTTATTGTAGGATTTGATCATTGTAGATCGACTGTTATTGCGTATGGCAGTCATCTTAAGTTGAAACATAAGGGGACTTTTGTTTCAGCGAACACTCTTGATGGAGTAGGCATCAAAATTTTGTTAATTTATTGATACATTATATCTGTTTAAAATATAGATACATTAATTATGATTTTTATAAAAGGAGAAACCCATTGGTGGCTCCCTAAAGTTGACATCAACTTTAACTTAGAAATCTCAGTTGGGCCTTGTTCATTTTAAAGACCTCATGTAGGCTCCCGTAGTGTCATTTTAACACTTTTTTGACAATTAACAAAAATAACAAGGAGAGAGTAATATACTCACAATGATATGACCAAATGACCAATTAAATAATTGCATGTGACATTTTAAGTTAAAAGAAAAGAAAGAACTATTTCGTTTAATTTTAAAGCCCCTTACCGTGCATCACCCATTTTTCCAAGAAATTTTCATAGAAAAATATGACTGCATCTTTCAATTTTTATTTTTGTATCTCCGCGCTCAAAATTCAATAGACAAATCGCACAATAG
>JACEIK010000470.1:89456-101670 GCA_018107945.1 Datura stramonium | reverse complement strand
CAACCTTGCAAGTACTATATCATATAGGTATATCTCTTATCACATCTGTATCTCTTATATTATGCCCAAATTATGCCGATATATCACATATCATATCTGTGTATATGCCTGTCTGTCACACATCTGTAAATCTATACACACATGTCATAGGGTCTTATTTCTGTCTTTCCAGTCATGACCTGTAGGGGACTCTAATAATCCATGTACTGTACTGGTGATGTACCGACTCCCACTCATTTGTGCATTCGCATGCTCACCTCGAACATGAGCCACTCATATCATAACTGCTCGCCCAAATGCTCACATCGGGCACGAGACACTCATATCATAAATTCTCGCCGAGATGCTCATCTCGGGCATGAACTTCTCATATCCAAGTATTTTCACAAATTCTCAGTCACACTCAATCACTTCTCTAGATGGTCACCTCAGATACGAACCTCTCGACCCAGGGTAAGGATATGTTACCCATTCATTTTCACCATCTTTCATCATGCTCTCAATCAATCACCACATAGGAAGGATCACCACTTCACCTCAACTCTCTCAATTTCACTTACAGTTCAAGAATAATGTTCACAATTCAATCAGTTTAGAATTCATTCAAACAACATGATAAAGACACTATAATAATCATCACAATCATGGTCCAAAGACCATTCAAAAACATCAATCAAGTCATCAAACCCAAGACATTTGTCACATTCCCATTCCCACATTTTGAATTACATCTAAGATAGATATGGAAAAATTGGAATGGCATCTACAAACATGCAATAGTACTAAAATACTTACACCCCTATTTATGGAACCCTATGTAGTATTTTATTTTCTGTTATTTATTAGTCCACCCTCATGAATTCCCATTATTCATGGACAATATTCATTTGGAGACTCCAATCTATCAAGCCACCCCTAATTCAAGATACAACCGCTCGTGGTACTTATCCGTACTTAGCATAGTATTTAACTCATAGTCACACCATAACTAAGTTCTTCCAATCTCTCCCTTGACTCAACAATTATATCAAAATTCCTTATTAATACACATCTCAATACTCACAACATTAAGCAATATCCCATCAAGAAATACCGTTAGAATTTTCTATTTAGGACATACAATCAAAATCTAACATTAAGATTCTACCCAACTTAATAGTTTCGACGCGCTACATGTTCCCTTTTTCCTTCATTGTTATTCAAGCTATTTCTCTTACCCCTAATACTCATTCTCTATGGTCTATACCCGTCGTTCTCATTATTAAACAATTAATTGTACTTATCAATAGCATATAAATCACATAGGTATACAAATCACTAATCGAAGTCTAACACAAGGGTAAGTCATAACCTACCTGGGTGCCAAGCTGCTGTCAAGAAGTACTAGAGTTTCGTATCTTACACTGAGGCTAATGTGATCCTTTGAAGATTTTCATCATTTCTCTAGCCACCCTATTCCTTTCTCCCTGCTAGAATAACCAAAGGTTGTTTCCAGGGTGTTTTGAATGACTAAACCTTGTTATAAGAGGATTTGGATTTTAAAAGTGGAAAAAACATGGAGTTGTGGTCCACGTCTTCCACTGCAACAATGTGTGCCCCGTTGCAGCGCTCCCTTCATGATGACTAGGTGCTCACCGTAGTAGTCCTATTGTTGAGCATACAATTTTTTTTTATTTTTGCCCTTTCTCAAATACAATCTTGTTATTACCTCTATCCTTACCATATAAAATAAACATGTAGGTAGGAACTTCAAACAGGGGTCAATGTCATCAAGGTATTATAATGATTGGATGGTTCATTACATCAGATACCAATTAAAAATGCATTCATCCCTGAAAGGCTCCACAAAGCAGGCCAGATATTTTCTGTCGTCCCATGATTAACTCGACACGGGGCCATAGTCTCGATGTCCCTAATTGACACTATGGTCTAGCTGATATGACCGAAATTCCCCTTATATTATAGCTGGAAGAAGTTCTCTGCGCACTTTACTATTGCTTGATAGTTTCGTGTTGGCTAGAGATGCCTAACCTCGAGCCTCCTGAATTTATCAATTGTGACTTACATCATTTACTTGTAGCCTAACAACCTCTGGATGCCACCAATTCTTATAGCACTTCGTTTAGCAGGGACTAAAAATGTGGTTGACCCATGGGGGAGTTTGAAACATCACTAATTTAGGCCTGTCCGCTGAAGCGATTTATTTTTTTGCTTCGGTAATTGCGTCGTAGCAAAAATTGGTCCGCTGCAGTGGAACAAAAATCAGTTTACAGGCCAGAACAATTTTTTTTATTTCATTCTCATATTTTTAACTCTATGTTTTGGGCAAATCCTTTCAACTCTCCTTGCAATCCTGCTTGGTTTCTCAGGTAATTCTCACCCTCGAGACTTCTTTGCCTCTTTTATGTTTGAATGATAGTAATATCATGTCTACTTTTTGTTTTAGGGTAGTTACTAGGATAGTGATGGTAGGTTTCTTTTTGAACTATTAGGCTAGATTTTCAAAGCATGCTACTAATATTAACGTTCTTAAGTTCTTTGAATCGTTCTCTACGTACTATGGGTACTTTCATGGGGGGTTTTAGGAATCATAATCTTGAAATCATTAATTCATGAATAACTTGAGAGTAAAATCTGCCCTAATAACTATATTTCATCAGTTGGAACATGAGATAATTAAATCCATAGAGATATCATGATTAATTGCATGGAATTGGGTTAAACCCTAGAATCTCAACATAACATGATTAAAGACTTGAAATCATAGAATAGGAATGAAATTGGGCATGAGAGTGGAAGAATTTCCACCATTCATAACCCTACATAACTCGACTTAAAGAATCCTCTACTTGATTGGAGACCCAAAGGGAATTGAGATGAAAGAGATAATGAAACCTAAGCTTCTCTTGAGAGGATTTGATCTTCCCTTAAGGATGTTAGGAGTAGAATGAGGGTTTAGGATGATTAAACCTTTAAAAACACCCTTTAGGAGGCTTAAAACGACTTAGTTTAGGAGTTAAAAACTTAGGAATTATGAAAATGCCCTTAATGATCCACAGAACAAATCACACTGCCAAACCCAACGACCCACACAATGATCCGTCGGGTCATATAACGGGTTGTCTTCTGACCCATCGCCACTAACTACTCTTCCTCAATTTTTTTGATCTTTTCTTGATACTTCACTTGATGATTCATCATGTCACTTAACGGGTCACTTAACCAGTCGCCAAGACGATATGCTGTGGGTTTACAATACTTTCGACACTTAAAACTAAAAAAATAAGAATGGACGTAGGTGTGTTTATACGGATATGATGCACTTTTGCTTTTTAAAGGGAAATTAGGTGTTGGAGATGGAATGTGTAAAAGAAGTGAAAAGAATGCAGAAACGGGCCAAGTACATATCTCAGTACGAGTCGTACAATCATTGTACGAGCTGTATTGAGAGTCGTGGAAAATCCTAGAAGATGAGCTTAAGGCAAAGGCCAAGTTACGACTCATGTATGAGCTATACCATCCTAGTACGAGCCATACCAAGGCAGTCGTAGAAAATATCAAAAGAATCTGCACTGGGTCAGTCTCTTGGTATGGGTAGCAACTACTGATCATGATATCTACCTACGATCCGTACCAAAGAGCCGTGGTCAAGTTAAGAAGAATTGATGAAAGGCAAAACTCATGGTACGAAAGGCAACCACGAGTCAGAGAAGGAAGGTATGAGCCGTACCAAGCCACTCGTGGAAATAATCAGAGGATGCTAGAAGTCTCATTTTCAGACGACGACCAGATTGTACGACTCGTAGGATCTATGTACAAGTCGTACATAGTTCCAACACTTAGCCAAAAACCAGAAGTTTCCAGACATTGTACGAGCAGAGATACAACTTGTACAATCATGGTACGAGTTGTAGCTGAAGGAGGCGATAGTTTAGCAGTTTCCCCGTTAATTTAGAAAAAGTTTCTAGTTATTTGTATTAATAGTTTTCTATTAAAAGAGGAACATAATTCGATTCTTTGGGAGAAGTATTCGACTTTTGGGGAATATTGAGAACAATATTTGGAGAATTTCTTGCTTTGATTCTTCCATTGCTCTTAAATTGTCCTTCATTGATACTTTGCAATAATCAAGTGGGTTTACTTTTCAAGCGTTATTGTAAGTTCTAAATTATGTTTTTGTGTATGAATGCTGATAATGCCCAAATTACACTTCTCATTTAAAGAAAATATAAGCGATTGTTGTAGCGAAACAAATAATAGGACGGGTGTCGGGGTCGAATCCCCACAAGGACAAAAGAATGATTTACATAAGAGTTGTTTTAGTGAATTGAATTGATTTGCATTCAAGAAATGAAAATGTAAAAGTAAATTTTGGGGGAAGTGAAGGAAAAAATATTATGGATCCTCAAATCAGCTAATCAAAAAAGCAAGATAACCAAAATCGAGAGACAATAATGAGAGAAGGACAGAGGTGTGATGTAGATTGGATGTCAACCAAATCGGAATTTACTAGACAATTAAGCTATTACTAATATGTGTAAGTAACTTTGGAAAAGATGTTGCCTGATGTTTTTGAACGAATTGGGCGCCTTTTCCTCAAGTTCTTTCAAATCTCAAGGAGCAATTCAATTAGTCCAATATGGTTTGAGTTAGGGGCTGAGCTATTTCTAGCCATCAACCTCTAAAATGAGATTATGACCATGGGTTTTGGCTATTTCTAGCCCAACCCTACATAATCAAATCCCAACTCACTATTAAGTTCTCCCCCGTTACTTAATTCTTATTTTTTAATCCAAAATCAAGTAATAAAACAATACCCATATTTGCAACTATGAGAAATCAACTATAACTTGAGGAGAATTCAACAGATTTACACTAATTAAGTAATAACAAGATAAATCTAGCAATACCCAAGTCAATCAAACACCCATCATCACACACCTTTTGCTAAAGATTTAGATACTCATAATTGAGAAATACAAGAGCATATTCATTAATAAAATCAATAATTTCATCATTAGGATTAAGCACCATGAAGCTCAAAATATCTCTACAATGGTGGTTATGCTTTGCTAAAGAAGATGAAAATGAAAAAGCAATATTCAAATATTTCTTCTCCAATAGAGTTCTTTCTCACTCAAAAGTAATGAAAATATTCAATGATATGTTTAAAGTACTTTTTCTAGAATATATACAAAAGTAGGTCATAACATTCTCCTCTTTCACAGGGCTGGACACTTTTGTCCCTTTTCAGCGTCTTTCACTTGCGATGGAACCGTTGGTTCGCCGGTTGCTATCCGCAGGCCGTCTGTTGCTTTCCTCTATGATCTAGTGAAGTTCCAGATCCTTTTTGTGATGCCTTTGGTGGTTCACCGGTTGCTATCCATGAGCTGCCAGTTGATTTCATCATTTGTCCAGCAAAGTTCAGCACATTTCATCTATGGAACCAGTGGATTGCCAGTTGCTATTTACGAGCCACCGATTGCAGTTGTTCATTAAACCAGTGAGTGCCTGCGGTTGAACAACATTTCTCCGGCGTCCTTCGGTGGAGCACCGGTTTTCACCTGAATCTCATCCTTTTCGCTCAAATTCATGCTCCTTTTCTTCAAATAATATACCTGCACATCCAAAGCAAAAAAGGGCATAAAATCCAAATAATAGACTTGAAAACTAAGCTAAAGTTCATGCTTAAGAGACTGCTGAGTTGGTAAATTACCAACTCATCAAACCCCCAAACTTGAACCATTGCTTGTCCTCAAGTAATGTAATTCTTATCAGTTGAGCAAAAGAAATAATATGTCACTCCACAAGATTTTATGCATCAATGACCGCCTAATCTATGACAACCCAAAAATGCTCACCAACTCATAGAAAAAGAGTAGTAATTTCCCCCCTAAAAATGTGGAAAAGTTTCAAGAGGCAACCATAATCATAGGCAAGATTCACAACTGCTTTCATTTTACAAAACAAGGGCATAGCTTATCCTATCAAATACATATAGCATCTCATATCATAATCACTGCACATTCAAAGTTTGCCTTGGAGCTCACATTTCTCATGCCTCAATCACACCTTTACCTCAATGCAAGTATGTCCTCAAAAGGAACTGATGTCATTCACTACAAAAGAGAGTCCCTTTTATTTATCATAAATCAATGCACACAAAAGGGATTATAGAAAAATATTATCACACTCACTCTCACAAAAGAAATCGCCATGCACACAACTTGACCTATAGGCTTGCCCTTCGTGTAATTCGTCACTAATGTAGAGCAACTACATTCAAAATCAATTAGAAATTTGCGACTAATGATGAAGGCTAGGGGTAATTAGGACAAATATTTATCTTTAGTGACTAGAACCTCCCTAATGTCTTTATGTGAACGCTTTTATCTTCCCCATCCAACTCTTTAGGTTAGTCCACGTTATTCCTCCTTTTGCATCCATTTTCATCTTTTATTTCTCAAAGGCCTTCCTTGTAGCTCATTTGGCTATCACATTTAGCCTAATCTAAGTAAGAGGTACCACGATTTCACTATTCTTTTCTATTTTGGTACCTCAAGATTTCTCAACCCATCATTTAATTCCTTTTGATCACAATTTGGTGCTACATCAAATTTAGGCTCCTCATATTCCCCATTTCTTGTAAATCCTCAAACTTAGGCTTTTTGCCTCTTTCTCATTGATTTCCTCATCTCTCCCTATGTCTTGGGATTCAAGCCCCCATTATTTTCATTCATTCATCACTAGCAATTAGGGATGGATTGGTGCCAAGAAGAGGGTTACAAAAAGGGACATTGACTTGTAATGTGATTTCCAAGAATAAACAGTCTAAAGGCTCAATATTGTCTAGCAAGGGAAGATATATTCGAAGGTCATTTTGGATGAAGTGACTAATAAAATGAAGGCCTAAAATCATGTTCTAACTGCAGCTACATCTAGGATTTCACCTTGAGTCACACTTAGGACAAGTTCTAGAGAAGAAGAGGTCTATGAGATTTATTCAGAAATCATTACCACACAAGGAATAACACCCAAAGAGTTCACACAAGTCATTTTTATCACAAGATTTTAATTCAAGACATGAGAGCATGCAAACCCACAAGCCAAACAAGAAATGTGTAATGTATGACAAGAGAATTCTACAGTTTTCATTTCAAATGCCCATTTTCATTTTTTATGCCACACACAATTTTTTTTGTGGTACCTCTCAAAAATAGTTTCACAAAAGACTCAAAAAAAGACATGACAGTTTTCCTTAAGAGTGTCGACTCACAATCTATCATTGAAAAATGTCAACCCGGTTCGAAAACAGAAAAGAAAAGAAAAAGAAAATGCTCCTTGGGAAAGAACCGTGGTATGAAGAAAACCCTTGGAATTTGATTACTATCTACTATTTACACAGGCGACAATCAAAATTTGGATCACAATGCAACACTAGGCAATTAAAGCAAGGACCCATTCATGCACTAACAACCATTCATTTCATTTCATTTTAAGCCCAAGGGCACAACTTTATCAAAGACAAACCCGACAAGGGCACAAATTCACCCAAAACCACAATACTCAACTCGCCCCCAACTAAAAAATTTACATTGTTCCCATTGTATGCATGAAAATTAAAAAGGGCAAAGGACTTCCTTTTGTGGTCACTCTTCATCGACATCATCATCACTGGCTGCTTCATCCTTAACTTGGCCAACCACATCCTCATAATCCTCATTCTCACCTAAGCCCTCAAATAAATCATCGATAGGGCCTCGAGCTATGGAAGGAGCAGTCATAACTGCATCAAGAGCACTCATGTCTGGTGCTGCAATAGTTGTCCGACACTTCCATTCCTGAATCTCAGCCCGGAGAGAGGTGACAACTCCCTCCATCACATCCACATGAGAACGTAGCTTGTTCACACTGTGCTTGATTGAATTCAACTCCGTTTTGACTGATTTCATGATATGTTTAGGAAGGCTCTTGCTAGTCATTGGAGTTGGTTTTCATGTGAGTGGGTCATTTCTGCGAGCTTTTGAACACCAATTGGGTGTAAGGAGGTGGGAGGAGGTAAGGAGCCTCAAATTGATGAACCTACAGAAGCCTTCCCTAATGCCTTAGGATGTGGCATGTTGAGATGGGGGAAAAAGGAGGTGTCATGCCCCGAGTCTACACCCTGGACGGGACACGGTACTTCAAGCCACAAGTGACCCCAAGTCAACTCCTGGTCTATCATACACTGGTATTCCAAGTAAAGCAAATATAGAGGAAACTTTGAAATAATGACATAAAAGCATTTATGAAAATAAAACTGGAAATATAAAGTTTAAGAACATCTGAAGTCTGGAATTAATTCTGTGTCTGAAAGCCTTCTAACTGATGAGTTGCTGGGATAAGCCCCCAGCTAACTCTAAATCTCGCTAAAAATAATGAACTAACTGAAAGAAGTAAAATTAGGCCCTCGAATGATGAGGACTCACACTTCAACTGCTGAGGAGAAGGATCTGAACCGCGGTGACTAACTGTGCTGAGTTTGAGAACCTGCAACTGTATCATGAAATGATACAACATAAAAGTATGCGTCAGTACTTTGAATGTATTGAGTAAGTGGGATAAAACATAACTGAATATAATATTTGAAATGATATGACATGCAATGACCAGTAAGTAAACTGAACTAAACTACTGAAGTAAACTGAGGCGGTCAAAATGACCCTGTCTAATGGTCAAGACATGTCCTAAGTCTGAAAGTACTGAGTTTGAGATACTGAACTAAACTGAGCTAAACTGATAGAACTAGAGCTGAACTGAGCTGCTCAATCTGAAACTAGACTAGACTGACTAGTGGGAGAGTCTATAACCGACATATAACAACATGAGCTAGATGTAGAGTCCGATGTATACACCCTACCGGTAGGACCCAGTATACCTTGCTAGGGTATAAAGGCATGAACTAGGTGATCACAAAAATATGGGGCCAATCAGGCCAAGTAATACTGTAACCTATACTGGCAACGTAGTTCTGGGAACCTGGGTGCACTGGAACCCCGGCCCATTCGGTGCTTAGTCCTACTCCCACTGGAAAACCTAAACTAAACTACTAGGCTGATAGCTCGAAACTGGGGTCCAAGACTAGTCAGGGACATATAACTGAAAGTTCTCTGAGAATCTTATCGGACCAGATTTTGAAACTGGGTCCTAGACTGGTCAGAGCTGCTTATCTAAAAGCATCGTAACCGTCTAAGAACAAACTGTAAACTGAACTGGGGTCCTAGGGCTGGTCATAGCTATGTATCTAAAATGTCATGACCGCCTAATGGACCAATAAACTGGATTCTGAGTCTGATTCTGATAACTGGGAGTCACCACTGGTAGCTCAGGAAAAAGACTGAAGTCAAACTAATTAGTTGACACTTTCTATATAGTTTTGAAGAGATTCTACATTCTAACTGAACTAAACTACTAAGTAGCTAATAGAGAACACAACTCATTCCAACAACACGGGAATTTCATAATATGGCGAAATTTCAAGAATTTAAAGGGATCTCATCCAACAAGGGTAAAATCATTCTCCTCAATGGAATAATTGATCACACATATATATAATAAGAATTATTAGGAAATTTAGCCCAAAACATACTTCGCAAGATAGAAGGAATTTAATACGCAGTAATCTTTACTCGAAAATTTAGGGCTTTAAGTCATCTTGGCAAGAAAAACAACAATATACTTATGAATTGATGAAGATCATATGAATAATAAACATGGATAATAACCCAATTGAAATTAATGAAAACCAACATGAAAATCTCATCACATTCAAAAATCTCAGGGCTAAACTGATAGGGAAATTATGGGAGGATATTGGGGGACACAAGGGAAGGACAATTCCCTTATTGAATTTCCACATACCTGGCTAAAAATTCCCCGAAGAAGAAGACCTGAACTGCTGCAATGAGAGAAAACCCCAAGCTTGATAGAGAGTCTCTTGAGAGACTTTCAATAGATTTTCTGAGAGTAAACGTGAGAATGAGGGGAGGAACCATCCAAACCCTCTGATAAGTCCGAATTTAGGTCCAAAAAAACGTAGTTTAGAGCTTAGGAGAATAGGAAATTACTAAATAGCCCTTAGAAAATCGCTGAAAAAAAACTGGCAGGTGACCCTAATGAGTCGTGGTGGCTGACCACGACTCTTGGTCACCCCCCGTTGAGTACATTGTCTGAGTCCTCAGCAGGTCACCACGAGGGACCCAACAAGTCGTGGTGACTAATCACGACACGTAGTCACCAGTCGTGAACCTCACTGCCTCACTTCTGAAATTTTATACAAGGCTTGATAACGAGTCACTTAACGAGTCATTGCCACTGATGACGACTCATGGTGACACTAGTTAGGTACGATGCCTAAAAACTGACTAAGGCTGGTAACAAGGGACATAATGAGTCATTACAGGTGACCACGACTCGTTGTCCCCACCCGTCAAGTACACTGCTTCTCATTTTACAATACTTACTCCTTCTTCTCACGACTGACCTAATGAGTCGTTGTGTTTCACAATGACTCGTTAGGTGAGTCATCCTGTAGCATTTATGCAGCTTTTCCAGATTTTATAATATAAGTCATGGATTTAGATTTTGGGTTTTTGAGGCACTACAAGGGGTTAGCTCTGAACTAGGAGGGACGGGCTCATTCAGAACCTCAAAGGCCTACATTCGCTGCCTCTTGTTCTTGGGAGCATCAGTATCCCTTTTGTTAGCAACAGAGATCACACCAGACGTAGAGCTAGGGGTCTCATCTGGGAAAAGGGGTACTCCTACTTTCAGGCAAAGCTGCGATATAAGCACCGCGTATGGCATTGAAGTTCCAGCTTTCCTGTCCTTTCTCTGCATTTGATTGGCCACTATCTCCCCAAAGTTGATGGGGACTCCTGTCATAATGCAATAGATAAGGATGGTTGCTTCCAAATTCACCCGCTGTTTATTCTTGGAGGGAATGATTCGACCACAAATGAAGTCGAGCCACAATTTGGCCTCGAAGTGTAAATCATGGCAAGATATCTCACCACCCATAGATGCCATAGAGGTGTGGTGGTGGCAATGACTAGAGCTATGAAACTGAATTGGTCCTTTTTGCTGGCGAGGCGAACCGAATACTCCATGCCCTCATCAATTTCGACCTCCCAAAACATCAAGCTTATGGTTTCTGGGGTGATGTCGACCTCAACCCCTCTCACCAACACTGAAGGTATTCATGGAAAGTCCTCAACCTTGCCTCTGTGTTTCATGCTCTCCTGCCTAGCCTGGTAAGAAGCATAGAACTCAGGTACCAAGCTCATGTAGAAATCTAGGAGAGGGTTGGCGAAGACATGAAACTAGCGGTTGGTGAATTGGGCAGTGATGTTAGGGAAGTCGTCCCTCAACCCCGCTAAGTCAAACTGCTTCTCCACCGTGATCGAGCGACCCTCACAAATAACATAGTGCCCCTTCATGTTGGGGACACAGAAGATAATGGCCTCTCTATAATTTGGGAGGGTTGAGGTATCCTTGGCTTTTCCTTTTCCCTTTGTTTTGGATATGGCAATGGCCTTTCCCTTGCTTGGGTTCCTAGATGAAGACATAATTCTGCAAAAGTGATGTTAGTGCCATACACAATATTTCTTTTTTTATTTTTCTAATAATTAAATAAGAAAACAACAACTACTCTAAAAATTAGATGAGAAACAAGAGGAGGTAGAATCATGAAAAAGCTGGCAGCATCGGCGGAACTTCAACGAGCCGCAGGAAGTGATCCGCAGAACGCCGGTGAACCGCCGATGATTGGCTGAACACAGGTTCATTGAACTTTTAACCGGCGACCAATCAGCGAGCCACCGGTCACGATCCATGAAGCAACGATGCAACATGGAGTCAAGGTAGTGGCCTGAAGCCAATTTTTCCCGAACCGGCATTTTATCGGCATTTCACCGGACCTAACTGACGATTAGCCGATGGTCGCAATCCCCATCGCCTCAAAGTACACACCAACATCTAACTCTCAAAAATACTTACTCACACCATATATAAGCATTGGCAACACAAGCAAAAAGAAATAAAATGATGATTTTCCCTTAAGAATGGAATCACTCGATCTATCATTGGGAAAATCGGATTCTTTATAGCCCTTAGGGTTACTCAGACTTCACCGCAAACTCAGGTATTAAACACATCATGAGAATCTCCAACTACA